>CAEMYA010000205.1:2773828-2789742 GCA_903131615.1 Diplodus sargus
GGATAACAGAAACCCAGATCCTAACCATACGGGAGCCAGCAACTGCACCCGAGCCACAGCGAAGTGTCGCCACATTTTGATAGTATTTACAGCTGCCTACGAGTATGGTGAAGTCAGCTGGAAATTACTGGTTAGCATCGCTTCGGTCCACTATGCAATGGCGTTTTAAGCGAGTTTGATGTTAATAATAATATGACGAGGGAGCTTGGTTGTCACAGTAAAAAGTCTGGAAACATGTGCAGACTGGAGACAGAGACGATTCGAACAGTGTCCAAGAGTTTGGAGACTGTGCTGGAGACAGCTTTCGCTAGCTGTTAGCCATTAGCTACATGGTAGCAACTGCAAAACTAACATTATTCAGGCACACTAACCGTTCTGAAACATCCTGCTGCAGCCGCAGAGTCTGTACTTCTTCAGGAGCCTCTCCTTCTGGTTCCGATTCTGGGTCAAAAAGGTATGGTTGAACGACAGCATCTCGGCGAGCCATAGCGATACATCCACCGTAAAACATTAGCACATTCTACCGCTAGCATAAGCGGCATCCTCTCCCTGAGAGGGGCGTGTAGCAGGCAAGGCAGGCGTCGACAGTCGGAGCACATAAGCATTTAAAGGTGCAGGCACAGAAACAGCCTGCTCTCAGTAGAGCTCACTTGAGCGACTTGTAGACAGCTGAAATTCAGGACCACGGATGGGTTTGGGGCAATGCATTTAGAATACAGTGTTGTTGGACCACTGACAGCTGTGTGAAATTGATGAAAAATAGTAAAATATGGGACCTTTTAATGTTGGCAGCCTTTAGTGGCTCTAATTCAACAAGATGCATTTCTTTGCTGAGTAGAATATTATGTCAATCCTTTTTTACAGATATGGGGTTCAGGTTCCTGTCCAGTTGAGATCTTTTTGACGAGAATTACTAATTAATATTAGGTGAAAAAATAATTTTAAATCTCTTACGATTAATCGACTCTCTGACTATTTTATGCCAGTAGTTTGAGTTTTGAATGCCTACAGCAGTTGAATACACAGCACACTGACTGACACTGAGCCGCCGGCTTTAATTTTTTCCCCATCCCACACCAGAAGGACCTATATGCCATTACACAGACCTCTCTAAAGATTGTGTTACCTCTGTGACCTTGGCCACAAAATAGTGGATCAGGTGGATGGAGATTGCAGTCTCCATGATGTTGTTTATTTCTCCCAGAGAGCCATGCACACACAGCAATTCTGAATTGGCAAGGGTAAATGTTGAGAAGACCTGGATGATTTGTACAAGCCTGGCAAAATCATCCTCTATGGAAACAAGGTCAAACGAGAGAAATGTATCTATAACTTGATCCGAGCCGCCGCATGACTAATTGATGGATATCTTTAATTCAGTCTGTGGTTGCTGGCATCAAGTCTGCCTAACAGGGGGAGAGCTCAGTCTGGATGTGCAGTATCAATACAGTGACTTGCTGTGAGGTTGCTTATTTCTACTGTCACAGACAGATAGATAGCAATCAGTCAATGTTTCCACAGGACAATGATTCAGCTTTTTTTCCCCCTCCATGTTATCCAGCTTTCAGTGAAAATGACCTCTGAACTCCGCAGCTACAAGCAGGCAAACACAGGCATTACTGTAACCCTTCGCCCCGTATGGCGATAAAGATAAACAGTTGCTGTAGAAAGAAATGGGCTTCAGAGAACTGGAGCTCAGCCCAGCTCCACCGATGCATGCTGGTCCATGGGCATGAATGCAGGTCTGAAGGTTAATTGCTACCAGATGTTCATCCTCGCAAGTTTGTTAATCAAGTGAAATTATCAGTCTCCCATAGTGAATGGTCCAGGCCCATACTTACGGAGACTGATGAATTGACGTGTTGTACTTCAGTTTGAGCCTATTAGTCTTATCTACTCATCAGCATGGGTTAAGATTATGATTCGGATTTATCTTGATTTCAGGCTTTTACTATATCAATATAAAGCCTAAAGGGAGGTCAGTATCCATTGATTTAACATATTTTGGTTTTGGTCTTGGTCTTGAAAATGATTTTCACTGGTCTTCTCTTGGTTGTAATCCCTCTCCGCACCTGAGGTCTCCATTATAAAAAGATTTTTAACTCAAATATAACTTGCGCCTATGCACCTTTTAAAGTGATTGATATTCAGAAAATGGCCTTCACTCACTCTAAATAGCCTCCTAAGAGTTTTTTGATAATCCTCACAACAATGAGATTATCCAGCACTTTTCAGTGGCAGTGAACTGTAGATTTATTGAACAAAAGAGATGGGACTTAAGGACACACAATAAACCTAAAACAAAAAGAGCCAACATGAAACTTCAGAACAAAATAGGATTTGCTGGAGGGGAGGGAGGAGTACCTGGGCAGTCAGGATGGTTCACACGAGCCAGCCTATTGCCTCTGTCTTTGGAAAGTGTGCCACCACTGGCACCAGTCCTGATGGCAGCACTGATTGATGATGCTGTGAGTCCAATCTAATTTCAGTTTCAAAAATAACAAAGCAGTGTAGGTGAGAGCATCTTAAAAAATATATGTGAAAATAGAGGATCAGTTCTGTGACTGTCTTATCTTTTGCACAATCGAAGACTTTCTATTAACTTTGCATGAGAAGGAAACAATGACTAATGGGCTTTTATGTCCCATTATTTACAGTAGTGCAAAGAATTACAAAGCAGCCGCCTGATTGTTCGTGTGTCTTGCTGACCATGAAGTGTGCTTTATATATTCAATGTTTTTTGCTCTCTGTGTATTTTATACGACATAAAGATGTTAAGCAACAACAGCCATTTGCTTTTTGTTTCCTGCATTATAAACCTTATTAAATGTCAGTGTCCTTGCCTGCAGTTATAATGTAGTCATTGTTATGCACTGCCTTGGGTTGTCTCTGATGGTCCAGATTAGGTTAGATTAGATTGAATTACGTTAGATTCAACTTTATTGTCATTGCACAGAGAACAATTACTGAGACAGTGAAATGCAGTTTAGGATCTAACCAGGAGTGCAAAAGAGACTAATATACATCAAGGTTTATATACTGTATGGAGAGCTACACAACTCTATCTGGCCACAATATCAATAGTAAAACCAGTCAACCTTAATCAATATGCAGAGGTCGGGAAATTATTAATTATGCATTATATTTGAGCTTTGAGGTACAATTATAATCACTGTGTTTACCTGTTTCAAGTTTGACTCCAATTAAGAATTGAAGAAGCTTGTTATGTGTTATTGTATTTCGGTGATTCACTCTGCTCTCCTGCAGCCGTAGGAATTTGTGTTCATGTTTGTGTTATCTTTTTTGTCCTGCTGGGAACTCCAAGGACAGCTCTGCAGCTCCACTAAATCCTGGAGGGGGGCAGGGTGGCTTTCCCTGGTTAAGAACATTGATAAACTCCTTTTACATTTATTTCTGAAAGCTGGACCAAAAGTTCAACACTCTCAGAGTTTTAGGCCAGTAAACACTAATTTCCTTCCCTTGGATGCTCCATAAATACAGACCTAGAGCTTGCGTGATCCTATATGATGGAGGAGAGCTGAACAGTTGCATCATTATCCCCCCAAAAAACAGATAACGTTATACTGTGTGTGCAGGATTAACTAGACTTCTAGGATGCGCAAGAGGCTGTTCGGAATGAATTCAGCGCAAGAAAAACACGGCTCACTTCACACATTTATGATATTTCAGGTCATTAACCTAACCATCACCTCTCACATTAGGATCGAAATAAAGCTTACACCTTGAAGTATCGTGCCTAACCTTGCAATTGTCACCTGACAAAACTATCCCATGGCACTTCATCAAGTGAGCAGGAGGAACAACTGCGTGCTGTGAACAGGGATTTGGGGATTAACTCTTCTTTATGTGGGAAGATAAAAGACGGGCTGGATTAGAAAAGAAACGATTAATGTTGAGTTGTGCATGGACAAAGACCAATAAATATTCAGTTATAATCCTCCCGTCTATAATCAAGATGACAAACACAAAACCTAAAGTTAGAGGTAGAGGTAGAGGAGGAGGGAAAACATCAATATAAATCAAGCCATGGGAGACATGGGACAACAGTGGCTTTGTGTGCGTTTGTTCTTATGTGATTTATAATGTTCTTCTGGAATATAATGTGATTGTTTGACTGTAAGAGTGGGAATCATATTGCAGAAAAGGACATTCCAAGCAGTCCTCCAAGAGGCTGTTTCAGGGATAGGATGTGGTTTCATTCTGTTGAAGGAATCGTTTCATATTATGGGGAAATTGTTTTTTGCTGTCTTTTGATACAGATACAGACAGACATGATCTCATATCTGTACATACCTGTATGTGACGCTACAGCCGTAGGCAGCTGGCTTAGTTTAGCATAAAGATGCAGAGGAGACGGCTAGTCTGGCTCTGTCCGAAGGTAGAGTATATCTAAAGGTCAGTAATAGATACTTTATATCTCGATTGTTTAATTCATACAAGGAACAAATCAACAAGATTTAATTACAAGCCCATTCCCCAAAATTCTGGTGTTCCTTGAATATATAATATGTAGGACTGGGCTTGGCTATTCATTTGAATGATCTAATATCCATTTGCAAAATTATGAGATTAAAATGTCTTTCCCCAAGAATGCATTTTACAGGGTCTGAAATGAACACCAACCATGGGCCACATGCAGGTAGATTTAAGACTTTCTGCCACACACAGGTAATGTTTGTATCAAAACAGTCGTAATAATAAACTATACTATACGCCATTGCTATGTGCATTCCCTCAGCTTGTTTTCCTCAATTTAGCTGGCTAGCTTTGTTTTTTGAAGTTTCTGATGGTGAACACAGCTGAGGACATGTGGTATGGAGACAAAGACCCTTTTAAAAACAGCATGGGGATGTATGTGAGACACTCGATAGGCAGGGATGTAAGAGTTGATCTCTCACCCGCCTTGCCAGTGAGTCAGAGATTAATCATCCCATGACATTGTCAGATCGTCGTAATATACTATTTCAGTAAACATCTTTAAACCGCTAGAATCAAATCAAATCTGGACCTTGTGAATCTCACTCATATTGATTCAGGAAATGTGGCAATACCAAATTCCAATAATATTTTAAAATCCTTGAAATGACTAGAGCTTTTTGCCAAGTTGTGCACTTACATTACTCTAAATGTTTCCAACAATGTTCAAACACAGAAAAATCTCAGGAAAAAAAGTTAATTCAGGTAAGGTGGGTTTCATCTGGTCATCTGTTGCTATAGCTCCCAGAGAGTCTGAGAGTCAGTGAGGAGGAAAGTTGAGAAAACGTGAACAAATGCCTAACGAAACAGCTCCCATGATCCCATGCTAGTCACATTTGTTTGATTAAGAGACTCCCATAGCGGCAGAAATTACATACTGTACGTTTAACTTGATGTGGGTGGGTTTTTTTCTCATGAACTGAAGTGATAAATCATTCTGACTCATTCCCAGCACTAGATAAGTTAGATTACTTCCAACAGCCAGTAAGAAACTTTTTGTCTTTCTAGATCTTTCAATATGCAAATGGAATGTTTGTGCAATGTGTGCGTTCAGGAAATCAGACAAGAAGGGCCTCCTGTAATTGATGATATTAGTTTAACGTTATAAGCCTATCAGTTATACTCATTACTAATTTACATTGTTCATTAATGTTTTCATTGCCTTAAAGGAAGAAATATCAAACAGTAGACATTTCATTTATTTGTTGTGATATTGATTGCATACCTCAGTAGTTATGCCAGAGGCACAACACACATAAGTGTGTGCGTGTGCATAATGTAGGACAGTAGCAAATGCATTTATTTATAAACCATGAAAAGTAGACTATTGTTAGGTAAATCCAAAGTCCCCATCACAGGATTTAAAGAAGCATCTGAGCAAAAGAACAACAGCGACAGAAAAATAAAGCAGACGGACATTAAATGTGCAGGATTTTAACACAGTCTAGTTTGGCTGTAACAAGCTGAGTCATACATTCACATGTAGTCTGACTAACAAGAAACGAAGGCCGAGAAATCCTCTGCAAATAAGGCAAGCTGAACTGGTATGCTGGCGAAGTAAGCTGAAAACTCTTGTGATGTAGTCATTACAGGGACATTGGTGACATTGTACTAGGCAGCAAATTGAAACAAATGAAACAGCTTTAATGAATGCATGGCCTGGTCTTTTTTATAAATGAGAGCAGGGGTGATTCAAGGAGTTAACAAGGAGGGCGCAGGGACAAAAAACAGGATATTATTACCCCACATTCTAAGGATGAAGTACTGTACTGTTATCATGAAAGTGTGGCATTGATGAAGAGATATTTTGTTCCTATCGTCCAAGATAAATCCTGAGCTATTTGGCCAAAGACAAAGCAACAGGAGTACATCCTCTGAATACCAAAGAGAGGAGTAAAATGAGGATAGATAGCCAATTAGTGAGATGGGGAGGGAGAGCAAAAGTCTCCAAAGACTGTTTACTGGTGCGCCCAGGGTTCCTTCTGCTTCCAAATTGCGAGTAATGTGGAGAAGATGGTCCAAAACATGTTCATAGATGTTGCTACTTTGGACCCCTGCTGGCACAAAACAATCCCTTGCTGAGGCGGATAAGGTTTCACTGGAGAATTGAATATCAGACTTGATTCTTTTTGCTTCTCTGTTTATCCGTCCGTTCTCTCCCTCTCAGTCTTTGTGATTCACAAGTTGACCTTTGTGACATAATAATAGTGTGCAGGGGCAAAAAATAGATCCTTTCTGGTCGCTCTCAAATTGGAAATACATCTGCAACTTCAAGCTAGAATCTGCATGGAGCTGTTCTAATGAGGTTGAATCATACTGCAATATACAGTCCCTCCATCCCCGCCTGTTTCTGTGCAACTGAATCAATCTCCAGGAAAATTGAGGTATAATTGCGTGTGCGTGTGTGTGTGAGTGCGTGCTCACATGTTTGCTCTTTTGCGAATGCTTGCACATGTGTACTGTGAAATTAACAGCTGTGGGCTATGATCATCCACCGTCCAAAGAGACAAAAAAAGAAATCAAGAGCATGAAAGGGGGAAAAAAGTGAAAAAGAGGCTTCAGTTGTGCTTTGACTTTTCTGCCTCCAAGCCAGTGACCCCAATTCCAGTTGCCAAATGATGGGAAACACATCAGTCATACTCACTCTCATTTGTAAGTCCCCATTATCCCTAATTCACTTTAAATTTTCTCTCACCCTGGACATCGCCACCAGTGCCATTTCTGGCTTTATTGATAATGCCAGATTGCAGTCAGTCATGGTGTTATTAAAACACAGAGTCCCTAAACTGCTCTTTAGTGACCTTTCATGTTGTCAGAGAGTTTGACATTTTGTTGCGCTGAACCAGAAGTGGCTGTCGAATGGCGGCAATGACACGACAAATGCAAATGGCATGTGAAGACAGTGATGTACTGTAAGTGACAGGTACGGATATGATCTCCCATCTATAAAGGACAGAGATGCCCTAAAGGAGCACATGCGGATAATGGGAAGAACATGCAGAAGAGGGGGAGGGAGGGAGGGAGAGAATCATAGCCGTCATTGATAGTGGTAGCACTGGGCGTGAGAGTGATGGTATTTGAGAATCGCTCAGGCGTCAGGCCGTTCACCTCTAATGTCGAAGATGATTACACACTAATTGAAGTAGTCTAGTGCTGCTGCTAATCATGGTTAAAGAGTCCACCCTTTTATCACCTTGGGCTGGATGTCATGTGGACTTGATGACCCTGACACCTTTAAATCAGGCTGCACAAGTGGAAAAATGGCACACTGTGTGATACAATGGGGCTATCCACCCCTCTCAAGGGCATTTGGCATACAGTCAATTTAAGTATTTCATTCTGAGTATAGTTTAGTGGGTAATTCAGCTGAAATATATAGTGTTAAAATACCGCTTTGATATCAATGGTTAATATTTAGTGAGCAGGGCTCAGGAGGCAGAATTATTAACAGTGAAACTTAAACAGAGGCAGTAATTCACTGTGTTGGGTAAATTACTTGGAATATAAAGTACAATCCCAGGAATATTTATTATTTTCCTGATCTCTGTTTAGTTTTAAAATGTCATACTGAAAAACGTACTTCTTTTGTCTGACTTGGAACAGTCCAAAGCCAAACAATGTTAAAGTTTACGGTCACATGAGACAAAAAAGCAGAAAATTCACAATCGTAATGCTGGAACAATCACGTGTTTTGTTGGTAATTTTGCTGAAAAACCAATTAGGGCTGAAACTAATATTTGTTTTCATTGATAAGTGAAATAATCGAAAACCCAGAAGAAGAAAAGCAACACATCATCACATTTGATAAACTGGATTCAGGGAATGTTTGGCTTTTCAGCTTTCAAAGCAGTTAAAGATGAATCCGTGTTGACTGACTTGTGCATTTATCGATGACTTGTTGCAACTCTACAGTACAAACAATCAAACATCAAACTAGAATAGCAGTCAGTAGAGCGCATACTCAACAACCCCCTTTTTTACTCACTCATAATTACCAGCCCACAAAATCCTGGATCCTACCCTCTCTTCCAGATCCACACCAAAAGTTGTTGGTGGTCTGTTCATGGCCAAACCCATCCTCATCCAAGTTTCTTGGAAATCCAATCAGTAGGTTTTGTGTAATCCTGCTGCCAAACCAACCAAGAAACCAACAAACAGACATGGGTGAAAACATAACCTCCTCCACCCCAAACCTCCTCCTCATGCAGGCTTTCTCACTCCATCGTAGCCCCGTGTGACTTCCTTCTTTGCTCCCATCATAATTATTCGACTGGTAGAGGTCCTCGTCACTACAACGTAAACATACTGTATACAACTGGTCGTTTTTCATGTGATGACTGTCTCAGTTTGAAAGAGGCAATTCCGAATGCTCTTTTCTAAAACATCTACTTCTTGCTTCAACTTTATGAAAATGCAATGCCAAAATCACTGTAGTGCTCCTTTAATTGTCTCCCAATGGACTAATCATCTCGGCTTTCAGTGGTTCTGCTATTCTATCAACTCAAACAGCAATAGAATGAAAATAAGCAGACTACTTAAGTAAATGAGTGGACCATTATACAGGGATTAGATTAAGATAGAGCCAGTTGTTGCAGAATATTTGGTGTGCACTTCTAGATGAACATCTTCAGCAAACTTCTGATTAAACTGTTATTTTATCACTTTATGTTGGACGTGGTTGAATTTCAGACCCAAAGTGATGTGAACATTACTTCAGTATTTTGACTGGAGTTCTGCTGTAGCCAGACAATAAAAGCAATGGATGTTCTTGAATGCTGGGCCTCATTTTAATTCAGAGCAGGCGGTCTAAGTCAGATACTGTGAGGTGTGGATTGAGAAATCATGTGTCTTTTCTACTGCAATGAGGTGCCGTGAGTGCAGGAAATAGGGGTTGTCGGTCAGCCTGACTCCTCCACTCGCCGTAACCCCAATTCACAATATTATTACAGTTAAGGTCAGACCGAGCAGCAACACAGACTGAGGGAGGAGAGGGGCCAGATGACCAGACAATGAGCATGTGAAAGAGACAGACATAGCGATAAATAGAGACAAAGGAAAAAAGGTACACTGTCATGTTTCCTGTTTGTGTGTGTGTGTGTGTGTGTGTGTGTGTGTGTGTGTGTGTGTGTGTGTGTGTGTGTGTGTGTGTGTGTGTGTGTGTGTGTGTGTGTCAAATTATCCATTAAGTTTGTTGTTGAAAAAAGAATTGAATGAAGAGTGTAGCGATGCAGACCTTGCTCTTTTATCTGGTTTTGATGTCCTGTGGACCAGAAACGTCTGGGAACAAGAGCCTGTCTCTTCTTGTCACAGTGAATATATACCACCTACTTCCAGCCTGCCTTGCCATGCTTGTTGCTCCTTACCCGGTGTCCTCATGCAGTTTCCAATAGCAACCAGCTGAACTAAAAGAGATTTTTCAGTTGACATATTATTATGAAAGATATCTTTTCTCCCCTCAACTGCATCTACCTCTGTAGATCATTGTGGAAGATGCTGCACATTTGTACTCCCCAGCTCACGGAGTTTCATAGTGAGGAAAAGAAGCGCTGGGGGCGGAGGGGAAGGGAGAGGGGCGGGCAGGCTGTTGCACATGTCTGTTGCCATGGGGATTCTGGCGCAGTGACTATGCAGTAATGCGGCTGCGGGAATGGAGGATTTGTTTTCGCAAGGGAGACTGGCAAAAAAAAAAAGAATGGAGTGTGCGTGAGCTGGAGCCTCAGCCACCAATTATGTGGCAGGGGCATTTATTTTAGAAAGAGAGTTAGCAAGGCTTTACTTAGACCGGGAGCAAGGTGCTGCCTTAGAGACCTTTGATGTTTTCATACTACCTCACCGTCCAAATTAAATTACGGATCGGCCACCACACGAACGGTTAGGAGAAAAATCCATTTCAATAAGGGGGAGACAATGGAGAGCTAATGGAGGCTTCATAATTGCATGTTCCCAAGATAAACGTGTTAATCAAATACAAAGCTTGCATAGAAAACAGTAATTTACTGTTTGAGAAGACAGCGCTGCTTGGAATATTGCAGATGTAATCATCAGCATAGATTAATTAATTTTGATTAATAATAAATAAACTCTGTCCCTCATTTGCATATTATGAAAGTCAACATTCTGGCCATTGGAAAATTGGAAATGGCCCCAGACCCTTTTAATGTATGTGGTTGATTTGATGATGACGGCCAACAGCAGAGCTAAGACTTTTCAGTATTCGAGTTGAAATAACAGTAGTTGTATATTAACAAAAAAATTCAAGCGCATAGAAGAAAGTTTCTGACTGAATATTTGTATTCTACAAGTCTACTGCTATTGATATTAGACACCAAGCACCAACAGGTTAAGGTTTAAGAAGAAAGCTTTTAATCATTTTCGAGATTTCAAATTTAAAACAAGTTTTGGCATCTAATTACATTTAAACTGCTTTAAAAATGTTATACTCCTCTGTGAGAGTTCTTAGAATTTGTTTGAAAAGTGAACATTATATTCAACATTATGTTACACATTTCCCAAAATCTGTGTAGATTGTCTTGAGACTCCTTAGAAGCTTTAGCTGGCTTGAGGCAGAATATCTACCCATATGAAGCAAGCAGATTATTTGCTTTTAGTTATACTCTAAATACATAGGCAAATACTAAATTATACAAAGAATCAAGCCTAATTCACTATCAAATGAAATGTAATTAAATCTGTTAGATCTGAACTTCTTTTATCAGCATTCACATCAAATTGTACTTGCTCAAAGATACCAGCCACCTCAATATACTTTTATTTGTTCTTTATTCTATTTATTTGTTTTTCACCATCATCCACGCTGAGAAATTACCAAACACATTGAAAAACATTCCTGGATTTCTCCTTTTATCCAGATCTGCACCAGCAATGTATGCTATCTCTTTTGGGCCAAGACCTGACAAACAAATAAACAGAAGAATGAAACATTCAATGATATTTATATTCAATAAAACTATTTGCCGACATGCTTTCAGTGCTTTACAAAGCATTACATAGTTGCTTATTAAGCCAAAGGAACTTGTGTTAGACTGACAGATGGCACCACTGTTGCCAACTCACAAAATGTACAATTGTAATTATATGTGAAAGTGCTGCATTTTAAATGCCACATAATTGCAAAATGTTAACATTTTCCTAAAACAACGTTATGAAGAAATGAGTGCAACACCACTGTCATAAATACAAATCCCAGGTCTATAACACAGTTTGTCAGACATATAATGTAGGTGATAACTACAAGAAAACTCAAGTACAATACATTATAATTAAATCCAATAATAGTATGCATGTATATGTACATATACATGCTATTATTGGATTTAATTATCATGCATTGCACTGTTGTAGTTGGTAAGTATGAGTAAAGCTGTAGAGCTACTGTTGGGTGTTTAATCCTTAACAGTAACAGTCTGCTCATCTTTATCTATAACTATTAAATGTATCAGCCATATAAATGGAAAGAAGTTTAAAGTCAAATACTTCCATCTGAATTGTAATGATACTTGATACATATCATGAAATGAACATTTAAGTGAAGTACCACAGATTTGTACTTGTATAAAATTCCACCATGGGCATTAAATGTGTATTCATTGGTCATTCCTTTGTAAATTAATTGGAAGTGGTACCCAGGAGAATCTATTTCTGTTCAGCTCACAGATGACATCCACATGGACCTTAAAAATGACTTTTCTGCTCTGTTTAACAGTTACATTTGACTGTGTGGGTAGCCAAGTGGTTGAGACACGTACCATGTAATTGCAACATCCTTGGTTTGATTCATGGCCGGGAACCTTTTGTTGCATATAATTTCCCCCTCTCCCTCTGCCCGTGTTTACTGTCTGTGAGTCGCAATAAAAACTATATAAATATTTGAAATGGACGGTAGAAAAACAGCTGTTCTTGTGTAAGATGTCATTTTGCCATTGTTCAGCAATTGTTCTCTTATTGAATTGCTTTTTGTATATCTTAATGGCCTTCTGACTTTTTCTCTGAGCATGAGATATAATTTTCCTTTCTGTGCAGAGAGCAAAGAGAGCAAAGAGCAAAGAAACTTCTACTGGAACTTTTTAGGTGCAACAAGCATAATTTGTACTATCAGGCACAGATGGGTGCTTTTAACAGTTGTTTTAACATAATATGCTATTAATACTGATTAATTAAATACTGGCATTATCACGTCAGGTATTTAATTTGCTAGTGATCAGTATGAGACAGTGGTTATTAGAAATCACTTGTTGAATAGTAATTAAGTAAATTATGATTTATTCATCACCATTCCGTCTGTTTGTTATTATTACTACATATTAATTCCCTTTTCCTTCCATTATAAAACCTGTAAATGAGAACACTCCCTGCTGTGGAAGAGC
The DNA here is from genome assembly GCA_903131615.1 of Diplodus sargus. Classification (NCBI taxonomy): domain Eukaryota; kingdom Metazoa; phylum Chordata; class Actinopteri; order Spariformes; family Sparidae; genus Diplodus; species Diplodus sargus. Next base: position 2,786,710 of record CAEMYA010000205.1, read on the forward strand.
ATGCAGCTGAGGTAACAACCGACAAAAAGACAGAATAATGTGGCTGTAAGGGACGGCTCACAGTGGTGTTATTGAACGAGTGTGTGCGTGTGGGGTATGAATAATGGGAAAGACATGGCATCAGCGACCATGTTTTGAAGTGTATACTACCTAGCTGTTCTACCTCCTTTCTCATAATTCATCCGAACATAAGAGCACATGTAAGCATGATGCATAATACATTGATGTGTCAGGCTGTAGAAAAGACTTTCACAGAGAATGCCACGAGACAAATTTCATAAATCTTAACTTTAACATCTCATTTCCTCCTGTTTGGTGTTGTCTGGTGTTACGTCGAGGCACAGCAGTCGCTCTCTGTTGTGAATATGGTCTGTTTAGCATGAATAATGAATGGGACACTGTCTCATCACTTAGTTGTCATAAAAGGGATAATATAAGGGCAAGCCACACTTCTACCTACCTACCAAAGCAGGCTAAAAAACTTGTATAATCATGATGATGTTCAGTCAAATGCATTGTTACAAAGATGCAGTTAGGCCACAGCAATTCAGTGGTTCATAATTAATCATGATTACCTGATATGATGTATTACTTTTTAATTCACATGTGGCCCGTAAACATGGCTGCATTTAAATTAAGTCTCTCCACGGTTTCCTCCTCTTCCTCCTCCCACACGGTTCATACATTCATTGTGTTTTGTATAAATCCAGATGAGGTTAAATTCATATCCCAAAGGAAACGCTGGAGGATCTCATTACAATAGGAGTGGTGGAAAAAAAGACAACAAACCTTTGCCATTTGAATGACACTGTTATCTGAAGCATATTATTGTGCACCATGACTGCAAAATCCAATTTTCGTACATGAACACCTGACTTTCTGACACACCTAGCCTCTCTCGCCATAATGAGATGATAAAAGCCTGGTGTATTTGTCAAGAGCAGCTGAGGTCCGGATAGACACCGTCTGCCGTGGATCCACAGCAACGGATCTCTTGACAGCAATGCTTCTCCAAGGTCAAACATATGACCTTCAACCCGCATGACATCCACTCATGAGCTCCTCGAATGGTACAATCTATTAGGTTTCACCGTCTCTGATTTGACAGATGTCAGAAAGAGGGATTTAGTCGGCACATTTTCTTTGAGCACACTTTCAGGCCACAAGAGTCGATCTGCAGACATAGACAGTTGCGTACAGGTTTACAGTGCAAAGTCATCGCTGTAAGCTATATTGAGAGAGCAAGGGAGCTAAACAGTTAAAAATTAAAAAGCTAAAGTGCCATCAAAGGACTCAGGAAGGGGAAAAAATGAATCAATATATGGGCATTTATCCACTTTACAAGTTTAGTTTTTTTTTATTTTGAAAAACAACTCAGGAGACACCAAATGTGTCACTAATGAAGCCAATTAAAACTTTTCATCAAAGTCTCAGAAGAGGCTTTGATACTGAGACTGATGAGTTAAATTATGAGTAAGATATTATGGGAGTTAATCACAGCGCTTGTGTTCCTGACCTAAAAAGAGCACGCAATCTATTTTTGCTCTAAATTAAACATTACAGACATAACAAATAATAAACATATGTCATCCCTATGGAGGCGATCCTTTGGGAGGCAGAGGCTAATTGCCTTTAGAGTTGCACCTCTCTGGGACAGATGTAATAGACTTGGGAATATTGAGTTTTGTCCCTGAGACAAAGGAAATCTGCCTGTGAAGAGTTTGTAATTGGCTATAGAAATACACACTCTGACAATGGTAGAGCATTCCCAGTAGGAAACAATCAGAAAGCCATAATGAGTGGGGTCACTGGGATGTATGCCTTGCATCGCAGCCTAAAGCAATTTCCTGCACCTTTTGTGGCTTTCATTAACATATGTTAAAAATCTTTGGATATGCCACGACAAAAAATATCAAAACCTTCTACTCGGCTGTAACCTTGAGAGAAAAATTGAGCTTAATGATATAATTTTTATTGGAACTATTATGAATAATAACTGACATGCTACAACTTCACTACACTCGTAGCTAATGGCAAAGATGAAAGTAGTTCGTTACTGCATCCCTTTCACACACTGAATTCAGTTTAAGAATTATTTCATAATCATGTCTTCATTAGAAAATGGCTGGTGGCAATTTCAGATGGACGCTGTGAGTCAGACAAAGACCATTCTTAGTATTTATGAGCTAACATTTAACTTTCAAACTTATGTATGCATGGCTTTGGACCTGTTACTCTCATTGTGTTGGACCAAATTTCACAGCTCCTTTAAATGCACCATCACAGCTTGGCAGTCTTGTACTCTCTCTGTTCTCCTCTATAATCTGCGAATTTGCATCTGTTTTTAGGATGGGACAAAGTTCAATTTAGCTTGACTCTTAGCCAATTAGTGGAGAATGATGATACAGCGAGCACATTGCCAATACTCTTCATGCCGGGACTTTATTTTAATTACATTATGCTGATCAGAAGTGAAATGCTAGCTTGCCTGCTAGTGTAGTTGAATGTTTAAAAGTGAATTGAACCTCCCTATATTGTTTATGATGCTTTAGTACATTGTACCATATAACTGTATTGGTTGTGCTGCCCGGCTCTTCAAGCCAAGATCCGGAGCAATTTTTTTGTTCTATACAACGCTTTGAATAAGACAACTGTGGCTAAAATGTGACTTTTTGTTACTTTTGTTTGTCTATTTATTTTTCATCTTTTACTATTTATTTATCTGCAAAAGTTTGAACCGAGAATCTGGTGGCATATAAGCTTACTTTTTACTTTAGTTGTTACCGACTTAAGACAACTATTTTGTCCCTCAGTTTCTCTCTAAGTGAATGTAGTAGAAATTCAGCGTGACTTGACAGGAAAAACTTGAACAGGTGTGGCGAAGTGTTGCAGTCCCTAAGGGCCCCTTAGGGGTTGCTCCGAGGAGCACTAACAGTGTTTGTGTTTACTGCTCCACTGGACATCTCATATAACTGTAATAATGTGGACGAAAAGAGACGCTCCATATATATATATATATATATATATATATAT
>CAEMYA010000205.1:2793298-2824107 GCA_903131615.1 Diplodus sargus
AACGTAAAAAATTATCGGTTTTTATATGTTCTAAATATGTGACTGATTATGCTTAATGACAGCTGAGGTTTTTTTAATAATCATTTTCAGACTCAGCCAGATTTTGCTGTGCTGCACCGCAAATCCACACACTCAAATTTGCGTACACAAGCTCAGACCTGACGTGAGATCTGATCGTAGTTTCCGCTCACGTCTAAATTGATAAATGCCAAAGTTTGCGTGGAAATGGTCGTACGCATGGTTTTCTGCCGTACGTTCGTTTGATAAATGAGGGCAATTGTTTTCTCTGTTTGCCATCCCAGGGTGCGGTGGAACAACTGGAATTACTGTGGAAACTGCAGAAGAAATACTTGCTGATGCAGGAGAAAAAGAATGTGAAGATGGAGAGAGAAGGAAAACCAACATGAATTGGGAGGGAATAGACAAGCATTCACTCGATGGAGAGCTCCGATCTGTTGCCCTGCTGATATGTGTTTCACAGTACCAGTGGGACTCAAAACTGGCATTCTTTCTACTTGATCAGTAGATAAGTAGCAAAACCTGCATACTTATTAATAGAACCGGATTGGTTAACATTTTTTCATAGCACTGAGATCAGGGTTTCTCGGTCAAATTGGGATTATTACTGTTATTTTTTGCTTTGGAAGGTAGCCAGGCTGTTGGCAGTAGTCGTGTTGCTAACACATTCTTTGCAACATTGGCACCAACAGTAATACCAAAGAGAAACACGCTGGGGAAGTTTGAAAAGTTGTTTGTTTGTGGTTTAAATTCCAGTTTACATTTTTCATATATTATACAGCATGTGAGAATTTTTACCTTGATTTTTTTTGAGACACCTAACTGAACTTAAAGAAGCCAATTCATGCCCGTTAGTACACCCGTTAAGAAAAGGTTTAATATGACAAGGTCAGCACCTTATATTTCAAGTAGAGAAGGCACAGCTTTCACACACAGTCCTGCTGTATGTAAGCTCGGGGAAATGCTGCTAATTATCATGTAACTTTTGACCTCCCTGTGTTCAGAGTTTGAAAAGGTGATTTGATTTAACTACTTCAATGTCCTTTGATTATGATATATATATATACATTATTTTGCCCACCCTCTGTATAGTGCTTGACAATTTATAAGGTTTCTTAAACTAATTTAGAGTGTGCAATATCAAGGGCACAGTAGAGGACTTCCTGTTGGCTGTGGTATTGATCTATGCGTAAGCAGAGACAACATTAAATGAATCTAGTGAGGCAGTAATCAGTGTGGCAATGACTATGTCCTGAGCAGCAGAGGTGATTTGTATTCCAATATGACAAATTTTATGCCCAAAGATGGTTTACAGGTCCTTGGATTTCTCAAAGGCTGGTTCAATACTGGAAGAAGAAAGCATCTGGTTCAGAGCGGACAAAAAGGAAAAGCATCCGGTACATCTAATTACACAGAAAATAATCATTATTATCTGTAAGTTTAACAGAAACCTTTGTATAATGATAGAATGAAAGGAAAGTTCAGTGTTTAATTTCTATCTTAAATATGCAGTCTCATCAGAGCCCTCCTTTATGTAACACGTAGACCAAACTTTTATCATTAATTCATCAGCAGGAACCCATTTTCTGTAATGTACCCTCTCAGCTTATCACACGATGCTGGAGTGGAGACATGTCATTAACATTTTTACCAGACAGTAATACCAACCTCTCAAATAACTGAGTCACAGCTTAGTCATTACATGTTTAAACTAAAGCCATTTATTGTGTCTTTTCACATAACTGTTTATCTACGGTGATGTTTTTGCATGAAAACTTCAAATGAAAACCTTTTCAGTCGCATGCATATTGTATTAAAGTGCTCTCAACATCAAATTACAGAGAGTGGTTCTAGTTGGAATTTGTTTATTTTGTTGTCCGGTGCGCATACAGAAAGTGAATCGAAATAATCTGATCAGAATTTTATATCAGCATTTGGTCGAATGACTGTTTAATGTGAGAGGGGCTCACATCGACTCAGACGACGACTCTGCAGCTCTACGGAGCAGTTTAGTGTCTTTTAGCTCATTTTATGATTCTATGGTCCATGACTATTATTGACAAAAACAGAACTCAACAGAGAGTGAATACAACGACAAGTGTATAAAATGAAAATGTTTAGCATTTTAACCATTGAAGGTCATTGTTAAGTTTACAGCCCTTTGCACCACATGGCTCAATACGGGTTTAAGACATGGATCCAACAATTAAAGTGTAGATACAGCTTTCGGTGGAGGAGTTCCATTTATTCACATGAAAGCTGTTCATTGGCACATGAAGTCAAAAAAAGCTTGATTTCCTGGGTATAAAATTACCTGGATCTCTCGCATGGTGGGGCCCCGAAGAGTGCACTCACTTAAGACTTCTGCGGAATGAGCTGGCTATAATTTCCTGTTTTGTGCCCAGCTAATGTCAGTGGGGTTAAAATGATTCTAGACTTTCCAACATTTATTGGACTGAGGGGCTCAAGTTCTGATGGGAAAAATGGGTGGTGATGTGGGTAAACATGAAGCAACAGTATGTTGGCAGCAATTTTATTTTATACTTGTGCCCACGCAGTCGTGTCAAAGGTTTGTAATACCTTGTAATTTGAATTGTCACTGCACTGCCCGTCCCTCTGGGGATGTGTCAGTGGGACTGAATGTGAGAGCTAAAAACGACTGTGCTTCAGGTGAAGGATGTGACTTGTAGAGGTCTATGAAATTTATTATAAGCCACACATCCAAATAAAGTAGAATCCATTAAACAGTACTTATTTAAGTTCAGGTTTTGTCATTAAGGATAACATTGTTGTCACAGCCTACCACTGTTGTGTTTTGGTGTTATTACGGAGGAGTAATAATATTTTTGGCCTTGAACAACGAAGTAGATAAATCGTCTTTATTTGCTCCTAACTTCTGCTCACCTGTTTTCCCTTTGTATGCTTTGCTCTTGTATGGTTTTTGTTTAATATTTTACAAAAACACATAAGAGAGAAATGATGAGAAAAGTCTATGATGTTAAGTAGTAATAATAGTAGCAACAAAAAGAACATCAAAGTAGGTTGTGTTGAAGGTGTCATCACATGAGGCTGCTGAATGATGATGGAAATGTTTCATTCGCTGATCCTCTTAATAACCCTTCTCATTCCTGATCAGGCTGACAGTGACGCTGTCCTAGCATGCACCGAGCAGAAGGCAAGGAAACAGTCTGGAGCGTCTGGCTGTGACACGGCAGTGCACCACTGAGCCATCAGGCTGTCCTAAGAAAATCCTTGAATTTTTTCTTATGATATTGTCTATCAAAGAGCGCCTCCCTGCATATGTAGGGGCATAAGTGCACAAATCCTCTCTGAATTTCCCCAAGTTGTGCCCAAATGGAGCATGAAAATATTATTGACACGTGGTTGCAATGCAAAACATTTTATGTATTTTGGCCCCCTTGGATAGTCACACTGCAATAAGCCACTGCAAAAAGGTTACTTTTCTTCATTTTGAAGGACCATGGAGAATATCATTAGTGTGCCACAGATGCTTCACAGATGTTTGAAACAATAAACAACTCTGCACTCAGGGGTGTAAGGTCGTCCATGTTTTCATGTCAACAAAGGGTTTGTTTACATTAGTTTTTTCTGCTGCAACACATCGTGTTTATGCTGAAGGTGTAACAGACGTATTCATGAAACATATTCTCAACATTTTAGAATGTTTTCAGACCTCAATTCCATGTTTAAAATCTTTGTCACATTGTAACATAGTACAATTTATCCAAACAATCTCTATTCGTACTATGAGCATCTAAATACGATTTACTAATTCAGTGTAAACAGTCCTGCAGCGGTTGATGGTTAACAGTCAAATTTACTATCAAAACGGAAGTTCATGCATCAATTATTAATTATCATTTCTACAAAGTGTTACTAGACTTTCTGCTCCGTATTGCACAGGATGTATAACTTGTGCACTCCACACTGCCCACATACTCGTGAAATGCATGGGTGCATCCCGAAGTGTGCGCAGGAAAGCACATACAATTAGATATGATTTAGAAATCTTCAGTCATTGATCATCAGGATTAAGGGAGATTTTATCAAGTTTATTTTATTAAACATTTTGTCTTCGTTGATTTGGTCCTTCCCTGCTGCATGGTAACCACGGAGGTTTTTGTGAACTTCAGTCTACAGCTATTACCACAAACAACTATCAGGGCATCATTAGGTTACAGCACTCCATGTGGTAACAAATTAGATGTAGGGGGAAAACTGCTCCAGAATCTGTCGCCAGCACATGATTAGAATCCAAACAGCAGAGTGACTCAAGTTTCAAAGTGCTGATAAAAGGACGGATGGAAAATACAGTCGAGTCTCACACATCCTCTAAAGTACTGATATGGACGAGACCAGTGTGCTGTTGACTGTACCCGTTGTGTGCATGTGAAGAGGATGAAAGCATAGAGAGACGAGGAAGCGTCCAGTGCCCTCTGCTCTGAGAGGCTCACTGATGCACGAGCATTATTTCCTGTATTACACTCTACAAGGACAGGGCACGCTTTGTTTGTGTTGAGAGCAGTGTGTTGAAGAGGCAGCCGAGTAGTAAAGGCCTTCCTCTGGAGACGGTACTGCTACCTACAGCACCAGTCAAATGTCTGAGTGTTTAAACTGGTGACACAGCCTGCTTCATACTTGAGGAATTAGAACCCACAATGCAGAATTCATGAACTTGCTGTCTTTGGCTTGTGTACTTATCAATTCAACCCAGATATTTGTAGTTTTCTTTGCTTAACTGAGCTTTGTTTGCCACGTTCTGTATCGTCACTGTTGGCGATTTACTTGTGTTTGTAGATATTACTGACATCTAACAGAGAACCTTTCATATGTAAGCAGGTGTTCAAAGACATTTCAAGGCTTCGGCTGCCTCCTCTCTTCAGGCAGAGAAACCCCTCGCTTTGGGGGACCATTGAATTGAATTTCACTATATTTCCATTGAAATTCCAAATCAAAATTGTAAGCATAACCCCCATGTGGTTACAGTGGGAGAAAACTGTCTTCCAGCACTTATTTCACTGTTACTGTTAACTCCACTCTCTCTACACCTCGGGCTTCGGAGTCAACTCTGGATTATGTTCGGAGATTAAACTACCAAGGGATGCTTCAGTTATTTCAAAGAGGTGGAAATCAGATCAGAGTCTGGTGGCAAGCTTTGCTGGGGGTGTGATGAGAAGCAGCTGCTTCCTAATGACATTAATGTCAAGCAGGCAGCTGGTGGCATCTGTCAACATTCAGACGGTGAGGAGCTGCAGATCGTGGCGGCCTGCAGGTAGAGGACGGTGAACGTAACCTGGACTGGTCTGATGGTGCGAGAGGGCATGTTGCTGAGGTCATTCTGTCTACAGCATGATTAAGTCTTTACTAGTGAACTCTGCGCTTGTGTCCACAGTGAGCTAACGCCATGAGAGCAAACTGAAAGGGCAACATGAGAGGAGCGCATAATAACACACCTGCACACCTTCCACAACACATTGCCAAGTCCATTGAGGGCTGATGTGGTAATGGAGCATCTTCGGCATCTGCCTTATTCCTTTAAAGGTACACTATTGAGTGTATTAGGCGCTCATTTGTGCCACTAGCTATCACACAGCACTGGGCGTTGTGCCTGGCTGCTGAAGCAAGACGTCTGCTTTGTCTATATGAACTGTCTTGGACTTCCCTCACATTCCTGTGCATTGGTCTTTGCTGGATCAACTTGCAGAGTGCATATATAATGAAAAAGAATCAAAGGGAATATATTTAAAAAAACGTTATGATCAAAGCAATTGTTAAGTGTTTTTAAGGAGCTGTCTGATTGGATATGTGAGTCTTTTTGAGGAAGTTCTTGCAAGATAAACAAATATGTCAGTTTACTCAGAAAAGCAAAAATGAATTGTCAGCTGGACATCATGACCAAAATCATTCCCCAAACCTAAATGAGTTTTAAAGGTGCAATATGTATGAATTGACCACCTGTTGAATTCAAATAGGGGGCAGTTTATCACCAGAGTAACTGCTAACTGCTGCTAACTGTCACTCTCATTAGCTAGTTAGCTCAGTTCACTGTGAAGCTTGCCATTGTATTAGCTGACTTGCCCTGACTGGCAGTTTAGAGAAGCGGGCAAGTGTTGTTCTTGTTGTTGTGTACTATATCAGACTATCAGCTCTTGAGGTACAAAATGGTTAGTTGGTTGCTAGGTATGGTTAGCACTCTTACCTCCAGAGATAACTCTGCAGTACATTCATAGATATCTTCAACATGACATCAAAAGGTTTTTTATTTCTGTTGAAAATGTAATGAATCTCTGATTGTTTTAATCTAGAATTTTCCCATATCGCACCTAGTTGTTAGCCATGATAGATTAAGATTATGATTTTATTTTTTGTGCCAGCATGCACAGTACACGGAAACACAATATTTAGTATTATTTTGGTTAGTTACCTACAGAATTGGTGATGCACAGATTATAACAACCCTGTAATTATTAGGTATTTTATATTGTCACCCATGTAGACGATAATAAAATTATAGCTGGTAAATGGAGTCCATTAATACAAAGCCAGATTGCTTTCATTGATCTAGCAACCGCAGCTGAGAAGAAGAACTAGCGCAGCATGCAGCATGCTCATGGAGTCAACTGCAACAGCTGGATAGAGTCAAAGAGTGTAGACTAGAGAGCCAAACATGTTGAGTTTAACACAATAAATCTTATTAGAGCAATGGAATATTTCTTTGGTGTTTTCATGGCTTTATTGACATGACAGCTTGACAGATGGCAGGAAATGGGATGATATGCAGCAAATGGCCACAGGTCAGATTGGAACCCTGGGTCGCTACAGTGAGGGCAAGTCCTCTGTACAGGGGGTCACATGCTCTACCAACTGAGCTACTGCGACGCCCCAAGATATGGATTATTAAATCATCCATCTTCGCTTATTGTCTCTGAACCTTTCTTACAGAAGCTGCAGAAACTACAGGACAAGAAACATATTTTTAAAAACCAAGTGTAAATTATCGATATCGGCCCAGAAGAAAATCCATAATTGCATCCCCACACAGAATTACCTTTTAACCCTTGAAAACAACGCCTCTGGCTGAATGTTTTATAAAGCTCTTTTTAAAATGGAACAGATAGAAGCTTTGTTATGTCAGTGCTTAGCAAATCTGTGTATTTGGCAACCAGTGTGTCAGATCACTGGTGCGACGAAATGATTTTTTACATTTACACACTCTAATTTTCATTTGCATATTTGGTGTGGAGCCCAGCTGTCATGACGGAGTGCAGTGCTGCCACACTTGTCAGACGGAGGTTGTCAGTCAAGTTAAGCAAAGAAAGGATCAGCTTTGTTTTAACTGATACGAAAACTTGTTAAGTTATGTTCGAATCATCCTTCGTCATGTCCCTAATTTTTACATAAAAATGTGAAACACTGGTGACCTGAAGGTTTTAAGGCCCAGTGAATCAGCAGTTAGAGCATCTGTAGATTCTACGATGCAACCTACATTTCTGAATGAAACAGAAAAGGCATTCATTTCTAACACTTCACAAGGATAAGTGGATTCAGAGCCGCAGAATACTGCTCACATCCATTCAAACCTTCCGCACCTGTGTTCTTGGATCAGGCAGAGAATGAGTAATTGATGAATTACACCTCAACCACGCTCTTCTGGAAATGTGAACAGAGTTGTTGCCATCTGATATCCAAGCACACCTACTCCCCTCATTTCCTGTTAGCTCTCTCCTGTATGCTCATCCAATCATGGCAAAAACTCCTCCAAAGAAATATTTTTCACAAAACAGTGTGAAACACATATAAGTGGAAATATAAGTGAAATATCAAGGAAACTTATCCAAGTCTGTGTACCATTTGTTATGGCTTTTGGTAGAAAGAAGTCACAAAAAGAATAACCATCGGCTTTGATCTTTAGAAGAAAGTTTTGATGCTCACTGAACCGGTGAGCGTTTGAATACTATATCTTATTTTGTACCTTTCACTATGACTTTCATTGAAGGAGCTATTTCTGTATTCATTTTTGAAGATGAAATCAATCATGAACTGTAAGCACAAGATCCACCCAGAGATCATCTGTATTGTCACAGTGGGAGAGCAGAGGTGTCACGGATAGAGTTGGCAATCTATTTCCAGACAATGATTCACCGTCCTCCTAGCTCTCAGGAACTTCACCGCTTTGCATATTAAAACAAGTACACAGTTATAACAATGTATTTCATATGAAATCCAATTTAATTTGCACTAAAAGTTATAAGTAATGAGAGAACACTGAGTGAGTCGTGTACAACTGAATGTTCACATGGTTTTCACAGGGAAGATATGTGGGATTAGTGAGTCAAGACACAGTTTTAAGGGTTAATGTCGCCGGAGGAAAGGAGCAAAGAAACTCACAGTCTGAGCTGCTTCAGGTGCATGGGTTTTGACGCTCACTGAATTTTGAGGGAGCTGAGGAGTTCTTGACCTGGTGCAAGCTTGAAAGAGGATGCAGGAATAATTTAACTTCTTTTGTCTGTTTTGGATGCTCTGATTTCCTGTTTGTCTCCTCCGGGAGCAGTTGGCTAGTTTTCCTGTGCTGGAAAGGGCAGCTATACCATGCACGAGGTGAAAGAATGTTAAGAATTTGTAATTACTGTTTGTGTGTCTGGTAGAGCTGCAACGATTAGCCAATTGATTGATTCGTCAATCACAAGGAAATTATCAGTATATTTCTAGACAGACATTGTTTGGATAATTTATTAACAAGATTAATTTTCTTCCTGTCTAATCCCAAAGCGCCAGTATTTGACGAGCTAGGAATGAAACTCAGATAATAACTTTCTTCCAAATAGGACCTTTAAAGGAGCCTAACTACTCTTATAACCCATAGAAGCCAAGCATGGAGCTTGACACATGACTCCTGGATTCTACTTTAGTCTTACCATCATCACTCCATTTAAATTGTGTGACTTTGAGCTTAACATGTCCCAAAGCGACAATTTGGAGAGTCTCTTAGTGTTCTCCAAAATTTTGATGGGATTAATCCACATTTTTAGGACATTTCAGAGACAGGGGCAGGTGTTGCAAATAACCATCCTGCTATGAACACTTTGATACTTGCATTGAACAGCTGTTTGTGTATGTATAAATTGAAAATAATCAACTGTCATATGAATAAAGACACTCATCTTCAGCTACGGCCTTTCCATAGTCAAAACCTAGTGATATGAACATGTAAAAAAAAAAATAATCGGAAATTCCACATGAATATTTACTTCATCTGACAAATACATCCTCTGAGACTTCAGAGAGAATTTTGATAAAACTGTGTCTTTCGGTCTGTTAAATTCCCAACCTGGGCTGGCAGGAGGAAGAGTGAAGAAATACCTTTGATGGATCTCCTCAATAAAAAAGGTGGCGCTCACTTAGCTTTCTGAAAGTGTTCGGGTTAATCCTGTATGTGTGCCTTATCAGGTTTTTTCATTTTTGTTACCCTTTTTGCTCCGTTCTTTATCACTCTCCCATCCTGTGTCTGCTCCTTTTATTGCAGGGAGGTGAGATTGAAGGAGGACGGGCGGTTGAAAGGTCAGTTGCTGACTGAGGATGCACGGAGAGAGTAGGCCTTGTACAGTATATTGGAAATAATTGGAATGATGGTGAGTTAGCTTGGAGCATGTGTATTCTTATCATCTCATATGGCTCCAGCACATGGCTCGGGTGTGCCTGCATCCTACCCACCTTTAATCACAAGTGCACTTCTGAAAAACACACAGGAGAATTCACTCAGACTTTTCCATGTTGAAGTGTTCATCATGTAGCACGTCAATAATCGTGAGAGGGCTGACTGATTAGATTACACATAGTGTTTCTTTCAGCTCCACCTCGCCAGTGCTCCTTTTAAGAAATTGATCAAAGCTCTCTTTAATGTTTTTGTATTTTTGAACTGTTTGTCTCTAATGGAGGAGCTGACGTGATTAAAGTGCTAATAGCAAGTTGTGACAAAATCTTTGTGCGCTCGCATCAGGTTACAAAGCTGATGCACACACACTGTCAGAGATGCGTATTTCATGCACCCGTTTCTTCTGAGCAACAATTCGTCTCAAAGTGACCTTCGATGTGTCAGCAAAAACAGGGGCTCGACTCAATTCAGAGGCGAGAGGTTAAGGAACGGCCTGTGATTGAGCACGGCTTTCACCCCTTATGATTAAACACACAAAATGACGCCCCGTGTTTGATGCACAATCTGTTATTCTTTTAATAAATCTTTCAGTACAGAGCATGATGGACACAGCAGATCCAGTGGGCTGGCTTCAATGTAGAACTGTGCAGTGGTTAACAGCATAACCCAACTGTTTCCCCCAGTTTTTGTTTGTTTGTTTTTAGCTTTTTCTAGACATCCTATTTTTTTTCTGAAGGCTAAAGTTCACAGTAAAAAAAAAAAAAACTTCCACTAGTGTAGTAACACTGAGCCAAGAATCCTGTTTATATACATCAGTTACATAAGTTAGATTTTTTCAAAGGCTTGACTTGCATATGTCATCAGCGGATGAATGCTTTCCAAGTTATATTTTCTAGGTATGTAGGTAGATATAGATGGATATCTACCAATCCCAGGGGCAGGTCATGACCCAGACTTTGAGAAACACTCATCCGCACTCTTTCCAGTCAACAACTGAGAAACAAACAAAAGGTCGTCTTTCTCCAGGCAGGAGCAACACCTTTGGATGCGTGCCACTGCCTAACAATAATTAGTTCAACTCCTAATGCTCAAACATAGCATAACCCTAACCCTCACCTTTACATGAACCAAGAGTCATGCAAAGGTTTCACCTTGTTCCCCCAAGTCTGAAAATCTCCTCAGTTGTTGTTAACTCTGCAGTCAAAACTGTTCTGTTAAATGACAGCGTTATATAAGGGTCAGTAAGTAAAGTAATACGCTCTTAAAAATCATATCAAACAGCCCCTGTAGGCCTGATAGAAGAACAGAGGAAAACTGTGTTGTCTTGTTTTGTTCATGAAAAAGTGCATCTGTGGTAGCTTGAATTCCTGTCAGTAACAATGTTTTCCAATAGTGACAAGTTTTCACAGTGGGGTGGAAAAAAGGAGTCGAAATGTTTTGAAAACTTCTCAAACCACTCCTGCATCATAATCCTATGCTGCACTGTGTCTCCTCTTGTAAGCTTGGTACCATAGACCATAGATGTATTATACATGATTTTAGACGTTTCCGAGGAAAGTCCACGACTGTCGGTCTGTTGGTCGGTCTGTTGGTCCACCACATCGGTCTGGATTGAAATACAAATCCCTAGAGGATCAGTACTATGATACCCAGACTTCTTCTGTTGCACCACAGTGAGGATGACAGTCATGGTTTAGAGTAAGATATCTTGACAACTGTAGGAGTCCTATGAAGTTTTTTACAGAGATGAAGAGTCCTTAGTGGATAAATTCTCCTGTCTACTGACTGATCCATGACTTTTCCTCTGGTATCATCTGCAGGTCAAAGTTTTGCATTATTCCAGGAAATTTCTCTGGAAACACATCCACCCAGCAGGTTGACAATTTGGTTCAGAATGAAAATATGGAAAACTGAGATGTATTGCCAAGGACACTAGTTAGATGTTTGTCACAAAAACAATCTTAATGACTCGTAATTTCCTGACTTTTTCTATGGTGCAGTCATTCATGGTCCCAAGAGGATGAATAACTCCTGATTTTTCCAACAGTGCAGATCAAAATTTCATTTGTGAATTAAATCTTAAGTTTAGTGCTGATTGACAAACTCGCAACATCTCCTAAACATCAACATGCCAGCATTGCTATTCCTCTCAAAGCAGTGCTTCACAAAAGGTGCTTTTAATGCAATGAAAACTCGGCACCATTTCAAAACATTGTAACCCACTTCAATGCACACTAATTAGACTTTCAGGTTTTTTGTGAGGTAGGAAGCTGCTAACTTACATCAGCCACCTTTTCAACTACAAAGGTAGAGTGTTTGACAGTTAATGATAGCTTTGGGGACAAGTATAACTTGAAATTGCCCTTAATTATTGTTAATTCTCCTTTTGAACATTCATCTTTACATTTCAACCCATCCCAACAGTCAAAAGCACTTCTAAGGTTGTCTTGTTTAAAGGTAGCTGGTTGGTCAATTGCAGTACAAAGAGCATTTCTAACACTACACCCAACACTAATTTCCAACACTCCAGTCAGTCAGAGGAGTTCAAACAAGCCCTTTTCTGTGACACTTTTCACTGGGTCAACTGAGTGCTAACCACCCAGGCACCGTGCCACTGGAGCAGGCAAGGCTTGACCTCAAGGTGGCTTTTGAGGAAAGTCGGGTCACAAAAATCAATAGGCTTCTCCCTGTCGGGACCATGAAATTGCACAGCACATTTCAAGCCAAACCAGCCACTGGTTTTGGAGATGCTGTCAGGTCACACACAAGCACGCAAACCACTGGTCAAATGAAGGCAATCGCATAACGCATCTCGTAGGACAGGATGGCAGCATAACAGTGCAGCGCTCAGTCTAGCGGTCTGTGTTCCACAACAATTCATTAACATATCAAATATGGAGACTTCAGTGATTTTTCTCCTTTTGGCCGCAGTGTTTCTTGATGTGAATATGTCAGCTTTGCAGAGTTAAGCTCAAGCGCAGCACTTGAGCTGCAGGTTAAGCTGTTAGCTTAATAGCGTACGGTCTCTCTTTTTTGTGGGGTTGGTGAACGGACTTCTGGTTTAGATTCCTGGTCACTTGAGTGAGGATAAAAGTGGCTTAGAGTCAGTGATCAGTGGTGGGCAGATTGACTTGGAGTCTTTATCTCAAGAAGGCCAGAGCAGAAGAGAAAGTGGGATATTTCAGCCTGCCAACAGTCAAAGCTTCACTCAAGTGAAGAGATGAGATTTTAAATTTCTCACAAACTGAGAGTTCACTACTTATCACTGTGGTTATGATATTAAAGTTGTCTTATGATTATATTTAGATGTGATTTCAATGTACTTTGTAAGCCATGTGTGGTTCACCAAATCAGAAAAACATTTATTTGGTAAAAGGGAAAACGTGGGGTTTCTTCCATGTATGTATAACGAGCAGAATAAATGGTTATTTAAGCCCTGCTCCCCTACACAAATCTTAACTCACCATCAAAGCAAGTATTAAGAGTCCAAGCCAGTCTTGAATGTTTTTGATCCATGTATATGTTCTTTAAAGCGGTGAAGAGCTATCTAACAATTCCCAGGGCTGAAAGTGATTGGGACATCTGTCTGCTTCAGGGTAGCTTTTCTTTTATCATCCCACCAGGCATCCCCCAGGACATTTCAGATGGAGGCTGATTCAGAGGAGGCCAGTGTCTCTGGGGCATCACTGGATCTACAACCAGCAGAACAAGGTATTCACTGACGGCTTTGTAGCACAATATCAAAGTTCAAAAGTGAAGAATCTTTCATTTACAGTCAAGGACTGTCTCACCCCCACCTTCAAAGCTATCTTCAAGGTATCTGGTCTTGTTCTATTCTAAGTGATTGATTTGTGGTTCAACATTTCTTTTTACCTTTTCCCAGTTTGAGGGTGTATGTGGAGCACATAGATTTCATCAATAAAGAGAATTTATGAGCATAATTTTGTTGGCAACCATGTTACCAAAGTGTTCATCTAGTACTTTGGTTCATGCCACTTTGGATATGTATAATTGCATGAATGGGTTCAGAAATTCAGTTTTGGTGCGCTAAAACAGCTCGAAGCAATGATTTGCTAAAACGGTAACTTTAAGGTTGTGAATTCTACATCTAATTCTGTGAAATAAGTTCACTGTAAAGTGTCAGATTTAACAAAGTTTTTCTATTATGTTGAGTCAATGTGAATAAATAAAATAAATAACTTAGTCTGAATATATTAAATGAATTCAAACTTCTACATTAATCCATTGTATTAATACTATGTTTTATACATATAAACAATTAATTTCCAAGTAGTTATAATGTCTCCTGTAATAAACTCACATCAAGTTATGTCATTTGCACACTTTGACTAAACATAATTGAAAAACGTTGCACTTTTGCTGTGATCCATAGCACTCGGAACATAGAAAAAACTACTTCCCATACAGAAAAGCGCAATGGAATGGTCATCTAGCTTGAGCAAGTAATCAACAAAGCCTTACTTGAACGATATAAACACAGATGACACCATTGCAGTATGGCGGCACACATAGTGAACCACTACCTTTAACTTAACATCATTTTTTACATCATGTAGTGTTTGTGTTGTGAAATGTGCTGCTACAATTTGCAGTTGCTTTTTTCATTTCCATTCAGCTTATTATTGTTGATGGAAGTTTTTAGCAGCATGTAGTATACAAGCCAACTCCTCCTGTCTCTTTTTAGGTGCCCTATCTGTTAAATCATCTGCTGTCATTGCTTGTGAAGTTCACAGACTTACTTGTGTCCTGGTTTTCAGGAGCAAATGCACAGGAATGCATTTAGATTGGAAGTCTGGAGTACTAGCTAGGAAGTGTCGACTTCCGACTTGCTTTATTTGCTTTATCACAGCATTATTTGTGTCTCCTCAGGAATTTGTTAAAGAAACACTAACATATTATAACCTTTTAAAGTTGATACAAATATGTGAGCAAACGGTTTCCTATTTACACATCCAGCAGACATGGTGATCTGACCAAACCATCTGTTTGTTTGAATCATGTCTTTGGCCACCCGACAAATGTTTATCTCTGTTTTTGTTCCTTTCCAATTTTCTAACTAAGTAGAATGTCTGTCTCTTAAGCAGCTAAATGTTTCATTGTGTGTTCAGTCGGGTTTTTAAGAGCTAATTTTCTGAAAATGACTACTGCACCTGCTGCTGGAATCAAGGTTGATGGGAGCGGTGAGACTTAATCAAAAACAGTAAAGTTGTTGGCTGTAGATACTAAAACTGCAGAATCCGGTGATAATTCTGTGCGACTTTACTGCCGTGGTTTTCGCATTACACAAGGTCATTTGATCCCGCGTTCATATGAAATTATTGATCAGTGCAGCTTTAAGAGGTAGAAAATGCCACTGCACTAGCGGGGTTACTGAAGAGCCATACAGCCTATCAAAGGCAGGAATCTGGAGCAGAATCTATTGTATCTGTTGTTGTTTTTTTCTTTTTCTTTTTTTCCTTTTTTTTCAAAATGCCAACATGAGCAATAACAACACTTACAGTAAAAAAAAAACAACCTCGAGATCCTTGAAAGCCTTGATGTCAGGTGAAAAGCCCTGTGGATGTTGCAGTCAGAGAGAACAACTGAAAACAAAAAGTAACCAGTTTGTGGATCACTGCCGCTGCCCTTGATGTTTACCCATGGCAGGTCACACGTGCTTATAGAGCAGGGAAGGGCTCCTTGGGGAGATGAGAGCAGCTGTCGGAATCAAAGATGCTGTAAATCTCCTGTGTTACTAATGTATGACTGCATATGGCCACCATAATATGATCTGACAACAAAACACAGTGCTTTTGCAACAAGATAAGGATAAGTTGTACACCAGAGTCCGTTCACAGCGGGCGCATGAATTTGAAGTCATGCAGCTTGATGTAACTTGACAACAGAGCATTGTGTATATATAGACGGAAAAAATATTGGATGAGAGGAGCAGCACCCAGCAGGTATGTGCCTTAAGATGTCACCCCCTTCACATGAATCAACAGTAGAGCAGGAGGGGATGGTGCCAGGGGGCTACAGAGACCTTATCATACAAACAGCTTGTGGAGCAATCATGTACATCAGAAGTACAGAGCAGCCTGCATTATGCCATCCCCTGCTTGCACTGGTGTCCTTTGAATATAACAGGCGATGGAATCAGAACTGGCGCCATGTAATCATTTTCAACACAGCAAATTAAACAACACGTCGACAGCTGTAACTTTAATCATTGATACAAGGACACACGCACACACAGAGAGGTTTAATTTTTGCGGGGGTTACGGCGTAATATATGACACCTTGTCTGAAGGTCAAGAGGGAAATACATTCAACGAAAAACTCCACACTAAGTACCTACATGATATTATGTTTGCCGGATGGTAAAGGACGCTGTCATAAAGGGTGTGTGTAAAACAAATTGCAATCTGTCTGTCGGCTCATGTTAAATGGAGTGCACCGTTGATGAGACATGCAATCTGGTGTCTGCCGTCGGTAGGGGCAGGCAGGCCCTTATGAGTCACAACGTTTGATATGGATTTTATGCGTTTTGGGGGATGATGGGAGCAAGGTGAAGCATATTGTTCACTTCCTTATTTGATGACATCATGCTGTCGACCAGAAAATGTCGGAACTGACCTTCACGAAGGATAAATATTGTCAAATATTTCATCCCACTTACGATGATAGATTCATGCCAGATACAGATATGTCTGGTGGATTATTAAATCTGGAAGTATCTGCATGAACACAGGCACAAACAATTGAGTTTAAAAATAGGACTCCAACACTGTAAGCCATGCAAATAAGCTCAAGTATGTTTACAGGGGAAAAAAATCAGTATTCTGACTCGACTTTCCCCTCAGCTTATCTGCAAGAATTAACTGTCAATCTGCCGATAGCCTTGCATCATGCCTTTTACATTACATCTACTTACACATTTTATGAATTTACTTTTCTAATCCTGGCCGTCATGAAATTCCTCAATTTTTAGACCAACAAGAGCATTTATTATTCCTCCGGCGCTGCGTTCAAAGGGGCTCGCGTGGCAGCCAGGTCAAACATGAATCAGAGCGGCTCTCTAATATAAAAATATCGCCTCAAAGCAGCCAGCAGCGGAGGCAGTTAAAGATATGGGAAAACGCCAAGAGCAGCGTTAGCAGCTGTGCTACGGGCTGTTGGTGGCTGCACTACTACGTACTGTAAAAATGGTGTTGCTTTGATATTAGTAATCATTGTCTTTGTCATCAGAATCAAAAGCCCAAAACACAGTGCTGTTATTAGAGCCACAGGTGTTCAGCTTCTGGTGAGAAATACATTGTTGCTTCCAGCTACGCGGCCATGTATTACTCCTGTTCTCCCGTCTGCTGATCCTCTGCGTTGTGAATAAGAACATGTTCTTAGTGAACTCAGCCAGTAAATTAAGGATTAAAAAAAATATCCATCACGTTCGTTTTCGTTTCCACGCAACAGACACATGTGCACCTTTGAAAATCTCAGTCAACGATCACCACCACTGCCGCCCGCTACAACATGAGGATCAGGGAGGGGGGGAAAAAAGGCATAAAAGAGCGTGTGACATATTGTTTGGATGACAGGACCAATGTTATTGCATCAAAGGAAACCTGTCTTTTTGTAAGCACACTCACTCTTCCCACCTGTGCTTTGTCAAGGATAGACACAATGCCCCACCATGACTCAAGACAGCCGATGCATACTAATCCAGCCTCACATACACCTCCGCAGCCCGCAGACCAGTCAGAAGTGGCAGCCTGCCTCCTTGCGTCGCTGTGTGGCACCGGTACCACTTAGCTCTGCTGCTGTCTGTGCTGCCGTGGGCCCCCAGTGGCCTGTACGCTGTAGGGGTGAGAGGTGTTACCGTGCATTTACTTTATAGCCGTGGGTTTATGTCTGCGCCTCAGAGGACTGGACAGAGGGTGCGTGAGAGGAATGCGTAATTCATCATCAGCAGGGCCTCGCGAGCACATCTCAGTGACACATATAGGAAGTGTTAAAAAGGAGCTGCTGTTTTATGAAGCATTCCCAGGCATCTGTGGAGTGCTCTGACATCAAAGCGCGTGTCATAATTATGCTTTCTGGGGAAAAAAAACAAGTTCACATCCATCAGGGCGAGCCGTGCCCCTCTCTAAAGTAGCCCTGATGGCTGCTATTCTGTGTCTCTTAACACTTTGCTGATAAATATTTACACCCTGTAAATATTTGAGGGACGAACAACATGCAGTGCCATTTATTTTAATCATATTGCACCTTTCATTATTTTTCCCAGGCTTACCAAAATCAATCTCTGCAGAGTCACTGTGCAAAGATGCATTTAATTTTCTTTCGCTATTAATCTCTTGCCCAATGAGATGATTAATTACGCTGTAATAAAGGCCTGTCGCAGTTAGAACTGTGTCTTTATTCATGAAGGTCTCTGCATGGAGCCGCATTTACATTTAAATGTGTTCACGGGCGGGCATGTTCTTATCTGCCGAGTTAGGGTTGGAGGGCAGGATGGGTTCAAGAACGGAGACAACAGATGTGGTGGTCTGTCTGAGTGCTCTGCCGAGGTTGTCAAACTGAACCGGGAGTCCTACATGAATGGCCAGTCGGTGGTTTACAAACGGCAGCACGGATCTCCTGCAGCCAGAGGTTTTTCAGTGTTTGCTGAGAGGAAAGACAAATTTGTCCCATGACAGTGTAGATAAATGGTTTATTGAAATAAGAGTTGAAAGGGCCAGTAAAAGCATCTCGTCACCTCTTTTATAGTAAATGTGCTGTGTGATTACAGAGGGGGGCTGTGGGTTTTTCTGCAATTGTCTGCTAATTGAATTGTGTTTTTTGAGCACAAAAGACGTTCCTTGTTTCGAGGAATTAAACACACCTCACATGCTGAAGTGTTGTTTTTTCTCTTGCGCCGGAGAAAATAACTTAACCACCCGTTCTTACTTATTCATTTGCATTTATGCACCCAATTCATCTCCACTCAACGCAATTAAGATGTCATTGCAAATGAGCGGATCTATCCGTGAGAGATGACACCGAGGCAGGGGAATATTTAGGGAGGAGAACTTGAGATTTCTTATACCCTTGGAGTATAGCAATTCATTTGACCTTCAGCCGGTTTTAAAAGGGAATCTCATTCAGCCATGTAAAGAGAAATGGCTTGTGTTAATGCAGAGGTATGCTGCTTGAATACAGAAGAGACTCAAAATATGTTCGGCTTACGGTCTCCCTACTAATAATGAAGCCCTGCCCATCGGTACTCCAGGTGGAGATAAATGGATGCTGTCTGTTCGTATGTCCACCACTCCAATCCTACATACACACTCTCTCTCGCTCTTTCTTCTTCTTCTTTTTCTTCTTCTGCTCTCTCTTCCCCTCCGTCTTTATCTCTCCTCCTCTGTCTCTCACTCTCTCTCACGCATATTTTCCTGCTTGCTGCTGCACTATCATATAAACAAGCTAGCACACATCCTTGGAAAAAAAATATGATGTGGGGAGGGGTGAGGGGGGTGAAATGCATGAGTTAAGTTTTAATAAGGGAGAGAGGTAATTTGAAAAGTCTTTGGAGGTGTTTGGAAATTTATCAATAACAACCAGCTGGGATTTCATGCATGGGAGCATTTGGTGTAATTGCCTGCACATCCCTGATAGAGGTTCCTCTTCAATAACAAAAATATGCTCTTTAATGCAAAAAAGACTGACACTACTTACCGACTTCCTTTTTAGCTTTGTCTCGAACAGTTCATAGGATGAGATGGTTGTTGTTGTTGTTGTTTTTGACCACGAACAAAACTGCCTTTCATTTATTTCATCGAGGTTCTCTTTGTGCCAACTTTTGCCGCTTGCGGTATTATTCATGCAAAAAAAATTGATATCCTTAATTTTCTAAGATTGCTGTACTTCAAAGGCATTCATTTGCATTCAGCTGCACACATTTAAAGCCTCTTTTTGAAACAATAACATTCCTCCGTGTAACTCATTCCCTCTTAGAGTCTGAGCCAGCGACAGAGGAACTCCACGTTTTTGTTTAAGTATCACAGGTTATTGGTAATTGCAGTGGTTGACAATGTAAGATGCGCTGATGTAAATAACAACCCGTCCTTTGTCCCATTAGTGTGACATGGATTAATTCTCTTATCTCCACAGTATAGCAGATGGGTTCCAGCTCGTTGAGAATTCCTCAGAGTAGCTGATGATGGAGCCTAAATAACACATCACCTTGATCTGTTTACTCTACGTAAACACGATTCAGGCACATAAAGCGCCAATACTAGCCCTAACAACAGGCATCAAAAGTGGCATAGATTGATGCAGAAGGTTTTTAATAATGAGAAAGCTAAGCTTCTCTCTGTGGCAGTTCATATTTCACTGAAACGCTGCCATTGTTATCGGTAAGATCAATGAAATTACTCATGGGGCCATAAAACAAAGAAAGAAAACAAGCTCAAATGTTAGGGTAAACGTCCAGCCAGAGGCCCGTTCTGGTTTAAATAGTAAGCTGGAGAGCTTCCTTAAGTAACAAGGGCAGGGCAATAAATGTTGTCAACACAATTATAGATCTGACCAGACATCGTATTATGAAAATTAATATTCAGTTTTTGAAAAATTAAAATAAGATCAGAGGTACTGTGGCTTCCTGCCTTTCTCACATGGGGCGAGGTTACTGCACTGAGTGACAGACAGGCATCATACACACACCCACACACATCAATCTCTTTGAATGAAAATTGAATGCAGGTTAAACTGAAACTACTTGTGTGGCAAGGATGCCAGGTAGTGAAGATCTTAAAGAGCCAGGGTTTGGTCAGTAGAAGACAGACTTCAAGATGAAGCTGTATGTAAGCTGTGTAAGCTATACTATATAAATACTGGGCTGTTGAATAACATTAATTTAATAGTCATTTTTAGTTTTGTAATTAACAATCATGGATGGTGTCATAAAGCTTCAGCTAAGATTGAGTTACTAAATATGTTTCGTGGCCATTATTATGCCAGGCCCCAGTAAGTTGTTTATGTGGTAAACACGTGACAGGTGCTATAAAAAGAAAATTGATATATGGCAGTCAGTGGTCATGTTGAACAGAAAACTCCATCTGAAGGTTTTTTGAATGACGTGTTTGTGGTGAAATAGATAGATATACAAGTCTCATTGTATTGGTCCGCTCCTTATGGACATAATACTCAAAAGAAATGTTAAAATGGTTCAAACCTTGGGAATAAGGAATAATCAAAAGTCATTTTTGACCAGCGTTAACAGCCCTGTTTCATGCTTAGTTCCAGGTTTTGCTCAGCAAAGTTACCCAGATAATTCAGTGAACCTGCTTCTTGGATATGGCCCCAGATCGACATTGATCTGTTTTTGTCTTTCATTAAGTTTCTTATCAAGGCATCTGTAAAGTGAAAAGATCCGTGGAAAGTTTTTGTTCCGTGCTTGTTGACACTAAAAAATGAAACCTGACTGGGGTCTGACTTTTCTTGCTGCTGCAAAATGGTGTGTGAATTTTCTCACCCAAATTACACATGAATGATAAGGTCATGGTCAATAGCAGCGTAATCATCCAAACCGGAGATTGGATGTCTGTTTGTCTGACTGTCAAGAGAGAGTCATGCAGAGGAAAGCGAGTGCTCTCTACTGTGCAGGGAACAAGCTTAGGGCCTCATAGTGTATTACAGAGGGAATAACCCACACCGCCACCCCTGCTATCAAAATTGCTTGGGAGGAGATTGCTGCGGGAGGTTGTGTCTGTCTCCGTGTCCCGGTTCTATATTTTGTTCTGTGCCCAAGGTGCTTCACTGATCTCAGGCCAAAAGCTGTGTGAAAAATTCTGCCAACTCATAGAGGATGATAGCTAGAGGAGGGGAAATTCAACAATCCACCACAGAGGGCTTGTGGAAAAGGAGAGTGAAGAAGGGAGCGAGAGGTGGGGGGAGATGAAAAATGAACTGGAAAATGAGGACAGAACTCTAGTCTCTTATCTCCGCTTGTTGCGATGTTCTCCGAGATAAGTACCGCGTAAGTATGTTGTCAGGTCCACTGAAACACATTACTGACGGCACCGCAAGATGTGGTGAGGTCTTGCGACACTGCTGCTTGGCTAACCTTTGATCCGTGTGCACTTTTGGTTGCTTGCTCACTGAGCTTGAAATTCCTCGACGAAGGTTTATGGATGTTGTGGCAGTGGATAGTCCTAGTGGTTAGAGAAACCGTCTTGTAACTGAAAAGGTCGTACAGTCAGTCCTTCTAACAGCCATTATGCATCCATCAGTAGGCATGTGTGCTGTCAGAGTGTGCTCGGGATGCCTGAATGCCTACCTGCTCACTCAGCGTAAGCCCCCCTATATAACAGTGTCAGCTGTAAAAATGTAAATAATGGATATGGTGTTTGTTAATTAATTAGATTATGGATTTGTGTGCAATCCTGTTCCTACTAATCACGAGTCACAAAGTTACAGTGTGTGAACCCCACTTGGTTTGTGGTTTTTATAAACATTTTTCTTTTGACTTTCCTGTGACCTTGTTTTGCTGTGTTGCCCTTAATGTGACTGTTGTGGATTCACGGTGAAACAGCTGTGCAGGAAAAAGAACCATGGACCCGAAGCGTCTCTTAGAAATCCTATGAGACTTGACGACTGTTATTACGCTGCTGAGTGCCTGTGCACTCAAAATCTGAAATGTACATTACAGAATGAAATTATTTTGAAGGTGAATGTTATCTTCGACAGCCTTGGATGCGAGCAAAAAATGTTTTCATTTCTGGTGTTGTGGCACATTTCAAAGAGCCATTTTATCTGCAGTCAGGACGGATTGAAAACCATTTACTTCCATGCAATACCCTGCTCAAAAGGCTTGCCTTTGCAATATGTCTACATGGCAATGCTGCCATCACTCTACAAGACATCAGTGTTTCCCTGCCATACAAGTGTAGCTTTCTTGTTTCTGGTTGTTTGTTTTCTAAAGTGGAGCCAAGCTTACCTAAGCAAAACTCAATATGGATAATGGGCTTGGCTGTTCGACACAGAGGTGTGCATGACACATGTACAGTAACATTCATTTTCTCACTGCTCGGTTCGACTGCGCTGTAACACTGAAGGTGCCGTGATTGCAGATATTTGTGGACATGTAGTTATTTCTGAAAAATCCTGGACATACTGTAACAAAGAGCAATTTTAAAATTGTGAAAACAGTTTTGACCACGAGGCTCCCAGTGTGTTTTCCTGTTATATTTGTGTTGTATGGCTATAATCTGGATAAAAGAGAGAATAGAAATATGAAAAACAAAAGACAAGCAAAAGAAGAACAATATGAACAACAAAGGAAGTAACTGTGGCCTACAATCTGCTGTAAGACACACGCGCACACACACACACACACACACACAAATCAAACAGGAACCCATTACATCAGTTTGTCTCAGTCGGCCTTCAATCAACTGATCTGGAATTCAACATCAAACATCTTCAAGTGGAGCTAGTGAGGTCGAGCACACGCTATCCAAGTGTTTAAGTGGTTTAACCCCTGAGAACACTGTTGCTTGGCAACTGATAACAGAAATGGTTATCATCTTGTTCTCCTTTTTTTCAGTATTATTTGACATTCCTGAGTGTTTCTTCAGCCTCATACCAAACACAAATTTCTATAAAGGAGAAAAGATGACGTGTGAGTAAACCACATTGTAACAAACGATACATCAAGATATCATTCAAAAGCACCGTAGAATAATAGTTATGAAGCTGTTTCTGGTGTGTGACAATGGACCTTTTGCATGGAATGGTTGAATCTTATCAAACTGCTGGAAAGCCTTTTGTAAGAGACACTGATGACGGTGTAATTTGAAAGAAATGTTAAAAATTGGTAGAACTCAATGGGAGGGTCAAAAACCTAGGGGGCAGCATATCAACAGCGTAAACTGTTCCTCTTTGCTAGTTATCCGTGGCTGTAGCTAGCTACTGTAAGCTACTTAGTTCACAGCTCGGTTAACCATGTTGGAACCAGTGGCCCTAGAGTTTGCCTGGACTGAGACCTCTGCATCACATAGGACAGGCCACAGGGCTCAGCTAAACCACGTTTAGAAGCCTAAGAGTGAACACGGCGGGACACCAAACTGGGACTGAACACAGCCTGCAAGACCAGTGTAGATCAGTTTGACGAGAGAGGATACAGTATGGAGGCGATTTACAGCAGCTGTGATCAGGACTATGATTTCGGGATAAGACAAGACATGGCAGGAGTGGACAGGGGAGGCCTGAAGTGGCAGATGAGTGAGAGAGAGTCTGGCATCAGCAGTGGGCAAAAACATCGTACAAAGCTGGAAGATGTCGACATCTCACTCAGTGAACTGAAGATAGATTCGACCAAACCAGAAGGGATTGTTGAAAAGACAGGCTGAGAGCGTCTTGGGGATTTTTGTTTAG
Source organism: Diplodus sargus (assembly GCA_903131615.1). Lineage (NCBI taxonomy): Eukaryota > Metazoa > Chordata > Actinopteri > Spariformes > Sparidae > Diplodus > Diplodus sargus. The sequence continues at coordinate 2,817,405 of CAEMYA010000205.1, forward strand.
TTTATGTTGCGTTTTAATGGAGTTAATGAGGCAGTTAGTTCATTAACAGAGAGAAACTTGAATTCAAGAAGATGCACAGTTGTTGTTTTGTGTCCAGTATGGAAAATATAAGCAAGAGCATTTATTTTTGCTAATTTATTACACATGCTATATTATTATACTATTATCCAGCATGCTACTTTTTAGTCTTCGGCATAACATAGACACTGTTGTTTCTTCACACATTCTGGTCAAATCTTACAAATTTCCCCTTTCAACTGTAGTAACACTGAACAGTGTTTAGAGCCTCTTTTAGTTTCTGTTTTGTCATTTTAGTTCAAATGCAGCGCAAAAGGTTTTTGCTTTGTAGACCTTGATCAGCCAGCCATTAGAGGATGTGGCTCCAAAATTGTATTGATCAACAAAAAGCAGAGGCTCTTGTCCCTGACGTGTGCTTTAAAGCAATTCTTAAGATCCATCTTCTTTCATTAAGAAGAACATGGAGGAAGCCTAATTTATTACAGAGGACTAACACAAGAGAGGTCAAGGCTCTGCAACCATTAGTTTGTATCAATGATGCGATTGCCATTAGCAAAGCAAAGATAAAACGTGGGCTAAACACTGAATGGATCCTCCATCTCTTAATTAGCCTTGACAAGAGCATTTTCTTTTCACCACATATGATTTTATATTGCCAAAACACTGAATCAAGTCCTTTTCATTCACATGTGTAACAAGACATGGTTATAACCCAGCAAACCCAATTAACACAGCTCACAGAAATATTCTCCAATCAAGTGTCTTCTGAATGCATTGTCCATTATAGTTGTATCGACAGTCTGTTAGCGCTCACATAATGTGTAAATCAGCTCTAGCCTACTATCTGAACTGTTGCTCATTACACATGAAGTGTTCTCAGAGATATACAGTGTATAATTGGCCATTCTGGTGTAAATCAGCCAGCTTGTCTTTGAAGCAAATTGTCAGGGAAAAAGTTGTGTGTTATTGGTTATTACCAGCAAAGGTCTTCTTTCTATACCGTGGTTTGCCCTGTTCAAATTATGGAGACCGGGTGACCAAGCTCAAAATGTAAACATTGTTCAGAAGCTCCATAAGAGTCCAGAGCCCATCGTTCAGCAAATCATTTTACCTTGAGTGAGTGGATAATTCCTGCTGTCCCATATCTTACATGTTGACTGCAATCCCATTCTTGACAGATGTATCAACAATGTTTGAAGAACCAACTGCAGGACTCTCATCTCACTTTGAATGCTGGGCAGGACAACCAAATAGCTGCCTGCGATATCAAGCTGCATTGACAAATGGTCCCTCTTACCAGTGGGCTGTGTATTTACATTTATGCAATTACCTTTCATTGGTGAGCGTTCAACATGTGTGTGGTAATAATAAAAAAATGTTAAAATTGCTCTTTTGTGGGATTCCCAAAGGAACATTTCACACTCTCATGTTCTTCCCCAAAACGAGTGGTGGAGGCATTTGAATTACAGGAAAGACAGGGTAATACATCAGGCCCCGATCAAAGCATTCTATTGGAGTCAGCACTATCAGCCAGTATTTCTCAGAGATGATAGAGAAGGAGAGTGAAACCTTTTGAAAACAAATTTGTCACGGGGGATTATTTTTATCTTTATGATGACCTTGCAGTAAAAGAAACAAGCAGCAAAACATCATATTAGCGAACCTTTCAACTGCTTCCCACCACTTGGGTTTCTGCCACGGAGCAGATGATGCATTCTGATTCGCTGGACCCCCCTGGCTCATGAATTTGGACGGACATAAAAAATATATCAAAAAGATTGGAATATATTTTCATGCGGTGAAAGTTTTCCCTATCAACATTTCCAGCACTTGTTTACGTGCACAGTTTTTGACCTCGTCTACCAATCTACCAATGTTGTTTTCCCCTAATAAAGACAGAGTATCTGTGAAAGTTATGCTTGTTTGATATTCTGTTGTTGACTGAGACAAACCATTAAGCAAAATGGGATTTATTCACACTTCCCTACCCCAGTGCTCCCTGTTGCACTGCAGCCTGATGGTTTTGACTTTGGCCAACACTCAGAGTGTGATTTATGATCAAACAGCACCTGAACCGGGGATTTATTATCCATTACTACTGTCCGTCAGGCTACATTACATTACACCACTGTTCATATCAGTTTGCCAAGCAGCAATGCACCGCAGGAAGAAATATGCAGTTAAATCTAGTTTAACACAAGCAAAACATCAAATGACATTGTAGTGTCTGAAAAGGCTTTTCTTTTTTCACATCTTCTGCAACTTTTTTTTAGCTCTGCTCAATGGTTTCTTGATTTATATGTGTTTTACACATAGTGCTGTGCCATTACTGGCCTCTTCTCAAAAGGAGGTATATGATTTCATGCTACTACAAAGCTGTGTGAGCCTGAAATCAGTAGCTCTCCTAAAGGTTTTCATTGTAGAAAAATAGCCTCATGTTTGCATCTTTTGAGAAAATATGAATTTGTTAGCGAGAAATAGTTATTTTTGTTCTATACCCGAATTTCAATCAGCACATTAAAAGCCTTGTGCATTCATGCTGTTTTGGTAACAAGGAAACATCAATAAATGCGGAACAGTGCTGTCTAGAAATACAGTTGAGCAAATTATCCACGCCTTCAATTCCCCTCGCCTAGAATAGTGCAACTATTTACATGTTTGAATGGATCAGCAACTGCGTGTTAACTGGTTCAAATGCAGCAGTGCCTCTGAGCTACACTCAGACAGGGTATCACTCCAGTCATGCTGCACTGTATTGACTTCCAGTACATTTTAGAATTTAAAGGGGTACTTAACACTCAGTTGAATAGTGGCTCTGAAAGGTTTGTAGTTAGCTGGGTTATGGAGCTGTTAAAACAAAGTCCAACAGTGACCTAAATTAGAAAATGCAGTATGAAATGTTCAATCACTCCTACAACATAAACCATTTCTCCACCGGTGTCTGTATGTGAAGTATATTCCAAACATTTGTATTTCCACTTGCTGGCAGAAGCATCTTGCTCTACTACATCTGTTTGAAAAATTGCGTCAAACTCAGCAGGTTCTAATAAAATGACAGTGATACATCATTCATAGGAACAGTTTGATAAAACAAAACACGCAACATTTGATAAAATAACTCAAACAAAGGTGTATGTTTTGCTATATAATGATTTTGTCAGGTGCAGCTTCAAACTTTGTATTTTCAGTGTCCGAGAACTGCTAATTCCAAGATCACAATGTTGCAGGGGAAAACAGTCTTTCAAAGAGCACAAGACTGTTCACTGATGCTTTTGCTCTCATTCCTCATTGACTTGGTTTATTATTCCAAAGCCGAGTCTGAAATCACATTTCATTTGGATGAAATCACAGAAATCAGACAGTTAATAAGGTACATGCGCACAGTCTCAGTATCCAATTTCTATTAATTGTGTTTTTCTCTTCGTGCAGCAGCTGTGTAACTAGTGGATAGCCTGATTATAAGGTGATTTGAAGATTATTTTTGAAAAAGTAGGGGTGATATTAATTTACGTGTTGAACTGAATGTAAAATGATACATTCTCTAAAATATGGGGTTTGTTGCTGAATTATGTCTGTTATGAAGTGTATGGGGCTTTAACCTTGTATACAGTCACCAGCTGTAGTTCTACTACTTACATAATTACAGATGGTCATGAGACGTACATATCGGCAGTAGTTTTCTGAGAAAGACCCCAAAAAAATTGTGCACATCACTTGTCAATATCACTGCTCTGAAATACTTACCATCTCTTTTTAAAGAGAAAGCTGTCAGTAACTTACTATGCCAATAAATTAAGCATTCTCTTGATTTGAATAATAAAACTAAGGGCTTAAAAGAATAAGCTATTCGCACACATGGACCAGCACAATAGGAATATAGGTAGCTAGCCAAATACTGTGTAATCAGCAGCTTCACTTTTAAGTTGAGTTATAACGTCCATTTTAGCCAAAGCATCCAGAACTCTCCGTTACAGACTGAAAACAACTTAGGAAGATCTTAGCCTGCTGAAATAATAGCTTTATATAAAGGGTGCAGACACTGTGTCTGACTTCTGTAAAGCCGACCACCCTAATGAAAAGGGAAACACAATATTTGTAGTGGTTGCTTAGAGAAGCAAACTATGACTGACGTATGTAAGTGATGAGCGTAACTGAAAGAGCAGTTGACTACATATATGAAAATAATATGATCCACACAGTCTCCGTAGTGTGAGATATTTACAACATGTATTCCAGAGGATGACGTGAGCGTGCACATGTATGTTTACTTGCTCTGCTGTGTTTTTACTCCACAGTACAAGCAGCTGTCAGCAGCTAGCTGACGACACCAGTGTTGCCAGATGTCCGAAAATTAGCGTTTTTTTGCCCTTTGTATACGACATACAATCGATAATTGCAAAAACGGGTTTATCTTATAATAATTTATGATAATTTGACCATTTTATGATGCTTACATATGTGGTAGATTATAGTATACCCTGTCCCGTTTTAGTTCACTTCCTGACATAACCAGGATAGCAAAATGTGGATCCTACTTCTACCTCTCTTCGCTGCATAGCTTGGAGGTTGAGTTTGAACTTTCTCATTAAGGTACGCTGCATTCAGGTCAAGTTTTTTTGAATGCTTGAGTTAGCCCAGTTATTTGTTTTATCTGCTTAGCTTGTGGCCTAACCTGTTTCACACAGAATAAGAGCAGGGTCCTGTCGTGCTGTCAATTTGATGTTATTATTGTAAGCTGTTACAAAAAGATAGGCTGATGCATCGTAGCCACACCCGCTTGCTTAAAAAATACTTTGTGGGTATAGATTGAAAAACAAATGTTTAAATATTCTATAATATAACACAATTATGCCTACTTGTTCTTGTGTTTATCATGTGCAATAATTTCCCCCGAAATATAATAATTTCCCATCTGGCAACGCTGAACGACACAGTTGTGTTGCAGGGGAAAAGAGTATGAACCAGTTTTGACAGGCGCCTTGAGTTTATCTGTGTCTTTTAGCTACTATCTTCTATCAGGGGCGAGTTGTATTTCCACCCACTGTCTTAGAGAATACTATAGTAGAGCCACCACCACTTTGATCATGACTGTTTTTAAGGACATATTCTGGATCAGCTGTATGGAAACATGCAGACATGTGGCCCCGGTAGATTTCTGGAAAAGCTATGAAATGTGTGAGAAGAATATATCATCACAAAAAAACACTGTAAATATTGTGTTCCAGAAATGCTTAGCCAAAGTGAAGAGTTTGACAGCCAACTGTGAACTGTACCAGTGGTTTTTCACATCTACTGTGTTTTGTTTGAAAAGTTGTGTTGACGTGTTGCCTTCATGTGCTGTAGAGCTCTGACATTCAAGACGAGTGATTATGGTGAGATGACATTTCAAGATGCTAGCAGGTTTACAGTATCCAGCTCAAAAACATCAGTGTGTGTTTCATTTACGGGCAGTGTAGCTCCCTAATCGGAAGCTCCTTGGGAGCTGATTCCACAACGATTGTCTGACTGGACGCCGGCTGTGACATATGGCTCAGACGATACTGGAGTGTTTGTGTGTGTCATTTCAGGCTTTCTCCACACTAGTTACCAGGACAACCTGCTCCTTCAATGTGCCCTTTAAGTAAATAGTTGGGAGGATGGGTAGAAAGGAGGAAGGGATCTAGTCTTTCAGATCTCCTGGGAACCCTCGGTGAGACGGGGGGAGCAGATGTTGAGGAGGAGCCCGTCTATTCTTGGCCTGTTTCTGGAGGTGTGTTTGGTCATTAGCAAATATTTCATGCGAGTGGAGGAATGGCATCGGATCAACATTTTCGTTAGGCAGAAATATAATTCACTGCTCCAGAAAATGCATGGCTCTCGTCTGCCAAAATTGTGGGACTTCTGAGTGTCTGTTTTCGCCTGTGATCAAACATGCATGACAGCTCGCCTTCAAAGCCAAGACAATATGTGAGCGAGGCACGCTGGCAGAGCGTGCGATCGCTGAGTCCAGAGGAAACACACACCCTCGCGAATTACGGCTGACAGTCCTGCTTCTTTCATCCGGCTACAAAGATGTGCGCTTACTCTATGAATAGTTAATAGAGGTTAGGATAATACCGAGGTTGTTACTCGTATTTATCAATAATGAAATGTCAAGACAGTCCTGCGACAGCCTCACTGACCCATCTGAATTATATCCGCAAAGCCGCTTTCAGAGTTTCTCTCCCGCCTGAAACGATTCATCCTCAGCCGTACATCTGTGTGATTTCCTCCAGAAAGGAGTGGAACAAACAATTGACACTTAATTGCTCAAAGGCAAACAACACAAAAGGCTCATTTCACTGCAACCATCCAGTGTTGGCATCTGATTACTCATTCACGCACCCGCATCATCTCAACACATTGCCGGCTTTGATTAACATGAATGTTGTTAGGCCTTTTTTTCGCAAATATTTTCAAAGGCGCAGCAGCTGTAATTTGTCTGTGCTGTAAACAAGGTACACCAGCCTTAAATCTCACATAATGGAGACAGACAGGGATAACAACAGCGTGCGTTCCCCTCCCCCTGAGGCAGTTTTCCCTCAGGCAACTTCCCCAGAGGTGAACGATTTGCCAGCGTACCCTGGAATCTGGACGTTGTGGCCGACATTGAGATCACCGTGTGAGTGTGAGTGTGTGTGTGTGTGGGTGTGTGTTTGTGTTTGTG
>CAEMYA010000205.1:2824162-2851640 GCA_903131615.1 Diplodus sargus
TGTGTGTGCGCGCGTGCGTGTGTGTGTGTCTTCAGTGAGGAGGTAAAAATCCTTTGATTACACAGTCATTGTAGCAGACCATTGTTTCATTTAGCTGAAAAACACCCCAGGTAATGCACCCAGGCATCTTTGGCCACATGCAGTCAAAGATCAATTTTTAATAAAAATTCTGGGGCCAGATATTTTTCACATGTCAGCGGTGCATCTGAAGAAAGCAGAAAAAGTGGACAGAGCTTCCTGTCCGCATAATTCAACACTTTACACCCTTTTTGTAGGAGACAGTGTATCTGTATCTGTAAAAGGAAAAACACAATATTCGAGACTTTCTTGGCACTGTGTACACATTTGCATCCCCTCTAATTTGATGCAGACTGCAATTATGTATGACTAATGGTGGATAGGAAGCTTCAGTATCCACGGTTGATAGTTTGCAGCAGTGTTAATTTAAACTGTTGATCTATGTATTGGAACAACTGTGATTAATACATGTTATTTGCATAAATGCATTATTTGTATGCCAAAACATTACCTGAATGTGGGTGGCATGCAGAGAGGCCTATTTTGTTTTGTTGTGTTGGTGTGCATGTGTGTGTTTGCATTCACTTTTTAGTGAGCTGCTATCGCAACACTCTCCAAGTACAAAATGGAAAACAACCCTTGGTTTATTCAGACTGATGCCACACAACGCAGTCACAATGATTCGGCTAAACTTTGTGTCTATCCAGTTTCACTTTGATTGCGGGGACAGAATTAATTAGAGGAACCTTTCAAGGCTTAAGTGGGTGGATCTGAGGTCCAACTGTTTTCCACAGTTTTTTTTTTTTTTTTTACTGTACCCCAGAGACAGGGCGGTTGCCATGGTAAAATGAATTGATAAGGCACAATGGTCTGTGCACATCGAGACACATACAACTTTAGATACTTGAGGCTGTTTGTGTTTTCTTACAGCACCAAAAAAAATCCTGCTCTGAAATGTAAAGGTCTCAGTGGCCTCTTCAGTTGAAGATGGCAGAGAGGCTGAAGTTTCAGGGATGTTCTATTTATCATGCTTCATAATTCGTTGGTCAGCCAAAAATATTGATTTGCAGTCTGAAGTGCACAAACTGTTCCCTGCAGCCTTTCCCTTTTAGGCTCATAACTTAATTTTTTTCAAATGTAAAACCAGCACTCCTAATGACCATAATCGAAACAACAGGGATACAAAACTAAAAAGTAAAATGATTCCACAGCTCCAATCAGTGAGCAATGCAGAGATTATACACCCACTCATACACCATTATCATCTAATTATGATCTTAGATAATTGCTTCTACTCACAATTCATCCAGTGTAAACAATGTCTATGTTGTTGTACATATGCTTGACATTAATGCTAAACCTCCTGAAGTTATCCTTCTCTGTGGAGCCACTTAAAAGAACTTTATGAGAATTAAATGCCTGTGTTTTGCTGCTTCACTCCAGCAGCTGTGCAGTTAATTAATGGTCCTGTGTTAGGGGCTTGCTGGGCGTCCATTACTGTTGTCGGCCTCCTCTATGCCCCCCTCCTGGATCCATGCTCTTCACTTACTGTATGTTTTAAAATCTACATACATCTATATTTCTGCCATCACAAATTCTATATATAGTGATGTTATTGTTTGTTCTATTGCGTATGTGTCTGTTTTGGGAGAGAGATCTTCTCTGTTAATCTTCTGGAGGTTTCCTCCATTTTTCCCTGTTGAAAAAAGCTTTTTTAGGAAGTTTTTCCTCACCTGAATCCAAGGTCGAGGGAGAAAGCTGTCGTACGCTATACAGACTGCAAAGCCCCTTCAAGCAAATTGTAATTTGTGTACTTGCTATTTAAATATAACATGGAGTTCTGTTTTTTAATTTTCCCAGTCAGAGTATGGATATAATCTTCAGTTTTTGAGGTACTGACACTAAAATATAAATGGTATTTAGATCCATTACTTAAGGTAACATGGCAATATCTCATTGTGAAATGACTGGGTAAGTCTTGAACTAAATATCCTACTTGAATAAAGCACAGCATTGTGAATTATGTTCGTGTCTCATTCCCAACTTGTCAAATACAGACACTTTCTGATGGCATCCAATCCAACCTACAATCCCAAAGCAAGTATTTGGCGAGTTGGGAAACCTGAAGCGTAAGTATAACAATTTTACTGGCAGGAGCTTTAAAGTATGAGAAGTAGAATTATTCATTATACAGAAAAGACCCTTTCACCTCAAAAATGATATTTTTGGGGGGACTTCAGGTCTTTGGGCACAAGTTATTTTCTCTTGTGCACTCAAACTGAACTGAACTGAAAGTATTTTATATCGTCAGGTAGTTTGAAGGAACCATTGATCCAAACCTGGAGGTATTTCGACTGCTTTCACCAAATGATTTTTTTTTTTTACAGAACTGTGTAGCCCTGCACCAACCTTCACATGAGACAAGTGACAATATTATAATTTTTTCCAAGGACATGGAGTTTGGTGACTTCACCTAGATCCCAGGTGTGCACAACTGAAGGAAGGTATAATTAGCAACAATAACTGCAAATGCTGAAATAATGCATCTGTTTCAAGTTAATTCTATGTGTGGCAATTAAAGTAAGCGCAGCTGTTAGATAAATGTAGTGGGATGAAGAGTGCAGTATTTTCCTCTGATGTTAGAAGTATAAAACTGCATTACACGAGCATACTTGAGTAAAGTTTAAGTACCTCAAAACTGCCCTTGAGTAGATGCTATTGTACCCCATTTTATAATGCACATTTTTTTCAACAGTTTTAAACAAGGGATATATGTAAACATGTGTTTACATACACATACTGAACTGCGTTTAAGTACAAATTAGGAAAGGAAAAAGAGGAAACGAATACAAATAAATAAAAAAACACAAATACTTTTTTAAGTATTAAGTTTAGTCAAAAGACCCTGATTAAGTGTTTTTTGTCACAAGTGTCCTGGTCCATCTCTCACCTATACACCAGCATGGGGCCAATCGGTGGCAAATAAGCTGTTTTAAAGGTACTTTTAATGGTATTTTACAGTTTGTGACTTCCTGGTAAATCATTAAAATATTGATGATTCATCCTGCAGTCAGGTGTATGTTCATTTTTCGTCCAACACTTTCTTTATTCAATGATGCCACCATGGATATGTAAAAAGAAGAACTTTGCCAGAGGAATGTTTTGCTCGGTACCGGACCTCAGGGATTACTGTATAAAAACACAACTTTATGACTTGTGCAAAAATACAACTTTCTCACTTGCACAAACCCACCTTTATAATTTTAAGCAGTGATTTGGGTGAAACTGGGTCAGGTTTTATGGAGACAATAATTTCAGTTGTTCCCTCTGCTGCCCTCCGGCTGCTCTGCCTTGAGCAACTGTAAACCGATAGCTTTTTTGCTGCTAACAAATGCACTGATAACCAGTAGCTTGTCAATGAACACTTCTGGACAGGGGCGTACCTGTCCTTCGAGAACAATGATTGTGGCCAGTTGGAGTACCGATGAGATTTATGGAGATTTCTAATCGACAGAAACCGGTCCCCTTGTTACCACAGTAAGTGCTGTACTGCTGCTACATGTAGTTAGCTGCTATCTGCTTGGTTAGCGATCCTTGCTGACTCTGGGGGTCCGGGGACCCTGGGTTACTAGGCTCCAAACCTGGCAAGAAAACCACCTGGGTACTGTTTTCCCTTCATCAAACTGGCCTCCATTTTCTTGAAGGCGGTGTTGTTTAATCCCGGTTTGGCTGTGATTACTGGAAGCTGCCCGTCCATGGGGAGGCTTTGTGGTTAGTGGGTGGGGCGAGGCATGAACATACATTTTTACACAAAAATATGCCGAAGCAACTGGCATTGTATTGGTCATTTCATGGGGACTTTAAGTCACATGTAGCCAACCAAAAAAGGCCCCAGGTAAACACATGCTGATTGAGCTTGTTCGATAGAGAAAATTTCTCAGAAGTAGCCGACTACAGTGTTGTGCCCCATACTTCATAGTGGGGTGGGTGTTTTTACCTCCAGTGTCTCAGTAGTATCCATTTAACTGTTGTAAAAGTCAAAATAATCCATCTCCTCTCAACAGAGGACAAGTTTGAGTCCAGAAGATCAGTGGTTGAGCCCAAAAGAGACAGTTTTGATGAAACAGGGAACTTTTTGTTCAGGACTTCAGAAATAAGCTGCTGTATTTTATTGCTCCTGTATTTAAGTGCTGGGCCTGTCCAGTGTAACCATGTACTGCTGCCCATTTCTTTGGACAAAGTGTTAACGCCGACTGACATTTTAGATGGTCAAGCGTTTCTTTGATTTCTAGCAATTTTAGCTGCATGTAATCTACAAAAAAAAAAAAACTCATAGCAGAATCAGTGCATACAGTATGTATGATCTATATCCACAATAGCTGTCAGTACTGTACATTTGGTTTATAGCAAGTTTCAATGCCTAACAGTTCCTTAACATCCTGTCTCAACTTAGTGTGTAATAAGCTTGACCCTACGAACCAAAGCAGTTGTTTGGCCTGCTTTTAAGATGTCCTCATGTAATCTGAATTAAAATGCATGACTGAATTTCATTAACACCAATCCTCATTAGGGCAGGATTTATTTAATTAATCACCAAATGTGGACTATAATCTGCTCATGTGGGCGTTTACAGTCATTTTTAGCTCAGACAACATGAATACATGCCACAGTGTCAAAGTTAAGTGTTAGTTCAACAGAAGTTCATGCATTATTATTACAAACATTACAAGGAATCTTTATTCTAATGATACCCAAACAAGATGTGAGGTTCAAAGCCTCATCATTATGCAGATGCTTTATCACTGAGCCCTGGAAGCATAATAACCGGGGTCAATGTTGGGATTTTGATCATAATGACAAAAACATGAGATAATCTCAATTTTACAGAGGCTTCATAAAGCCTCAGACGTCCGAAACAAAAACATTTTTTAAGCCGTATCAAAAATGACACACAGAGATATTGAAGTAGTATTTCTAAAAACTGCACACTTAGATTGATCTAACACCACTTCATAATTTCATTAAAATGTTTCCTGCTTTAAGAGATAAGCTCTTACTTTTCATTTTGTAGATTACAAAGTGCCATTATTATCAGTTTAATTATTCTCAGTGAATAGAGTCTTTAATGAATAAAATGTCTACACAGTGTAATAGTAGTGATTCACTCATTTAATGATGGCTAACTCTCCTCACTGAGAAACACTTGCTTTGCCTTGGTGCTGATGCATAAAACACACAGCAGAATGGTCTTGAACTTTAGAGTTTAGTCATGGGCTTTTACCTCAGATATTGAAAACGGTTTTGAAAAGAACAAAATAGCACAAATAAGAACAACAGTTGACCGTACAAAATCCAATTTGAGTTTATGGGTTGCTGGCCATAACAAAAAAACATTGTTATCAACTGTATGTGCTTCCAGAGTGGAACAAACATCGGTGTAATCTTGTGGAAAATATGCAAAAGTGAAAACACTGCAAATAATGGTACCCATGTCACGGTCATATGGCCAGACATCTACTCAAGTTTCTGCTTTCTAATTCTAAGATTTATTTTGTTTATTTATCTGTTTTGGATTTTGACATGTTAAGTCTTGTTAAGATGTGCATGGCTAAAATAATAATTTATTTATAATTTTACAGATGCTGCCCTCATTTAAGGTCAGTCTGACAACTGGTTGCATAATACTGCTGTAAAAACACTGTGACATACGAACAGAGTCAGTCCCTAATAATAATTTAATAAAACCAATCTTCATGGGGAAAAAAGAGTCACTTCCTTAAGGCTGCAATATGCAACTCTTCACCTTGAGGCAAGAAAGTGCATTGTGAGTCCTTTATTTGTCCCCTCCAGTGTTCAGGTTTGGCCAGAGCTTGTCACTCAATTTGATGAGCTCTTGAGACTAAATTCAGCCTGAAGCTGTTCTAACTTAAATCCAGCATAGGAACTGAATACAGGGACAGAGGAAATAAATCGGGAAAAGTATAAAAACAAATATGGTAGCCAGAACCAGCTAACCATACACTATGCCCAAAACGAATGTCTACTCTCCAGAACATCCTGTAGGCTCAATCAAAAGACTGTAAAGACTTTACTGTTTCAACATTGTGACAATTATGTATTGCGTTACAGAGATATCTACTAAAGTCAGCAAGCTAAACCACTAACCATGGCCCTTTCTGATCAAAAGCTCCAGAGCTAGCTTTGTTAACAAAAACACTGCCACAAGGCTTCAAGCTCCCAGTCTGGACCGCTCACTGCTCTGTTAACTGAGCTAACTAGATAACAACAGCTACAGTTAGCAGTTACTCTAGTTATACTCTGCCCCGTATTGGTTTCAAGTATGAATTTGACACAAGGCTAATTCTTCCACATTGCACCTTTAATATTATATGTCATTCCAAAAACTAGAGTGGCCAAGAGAGGTCAACCCACTGCAAGTAAAACATTGGCAAATGAAGATTCAAGACACAAAGATCCAAATTGTTTATTGTCATATGCATAGTAAGGAAACATGTTTCTCTGTACAATGAAATTATTCCTTTGCTGTCCATAGAATGCCAACGATGAAGAAATATATACAACACAAATATGCAAAATAAAGCAATTTCACAAGGCACATGTGATAACTAAAGAAAAAAGCAAAAACAATAATAATAATAAAAGAGCATGGTATCTGTGTTTTTTTGTGTTTTCCTAAATTGCAATGTACTCTTGGCAGCAACACAAAACTGAAAACAAGTCCTGCATTAAAACCTGCAGTCCTGCAATAATGTTGCCTTTTGGTCAATAAAAATTTAACACAAACACACAAACCGAAAGCCAGCTCATTAAAAGTGCTAACATCTGCTGAAGCAGCTCACACTGAACTTTAGTGTTCAGAAGGGTAAATGTGCCTCGAGAGAAGTGATAGAATAATGTAGTGGTAGTTTCATGTCTTTGAAGCTGACTAATACAATAGCTTTAATTACCAATAAAGATTTACATTTACATTAACTGTGCAAATAAAATTTACAGGTAGATTTAAGTAAAAGTAAAACCAAGTGAACAAACCTCTTCCAGTGTCTCTCCCTTATGTAGACACTCACACACATACACACACATACAGTATAGTACACTAGGTGATCTCTTCATGAATGTCACTGCAGTTATTTCAAACAGCACTCATAAGGCATTGGAAATTATTTAAATAAGACGATGCATACCATGAAGCTGCGAGGCAAATACAGGCTGTCAGAGCCAGATGCAGCTCTAGAGTGACACTGTGCTCTTTACAGTATAATTTACTGCAAGCAGCGTATTTCTCACTGCGACACACATACTATTGGCTGTAAAGAACTGCTCAGTTGTGTCTGACGGAGTTCCGGTCAATATTGTCAATAGCAAAGTAGCTGGAGCTACCGTGTGGAGACGGTGTTTGGCCTGATCTGCAACGTCGCTCCTCCTAATTGCTTTAGTTCAATTGACTCCTCGTGTTTGACTTTGTGTTTCTGTTTTTGTCTCATTCTCTCTAACACTTGTATGTACATACAAATTAACGTGAGAAATCAGGTTAAAGCAAGAAGAACCGATAACATGCAGTTCAATAGACTGAAAACCAGTTTATTAGGTAAATCTTTTGAACAAAACATAATACATTTTAACTTTCCTGTCAGATTCAATCTACTGCATGCAAAGCAAATTTCCTTCCACTGACTTAGTGGTTCAGTCTGTGTTGATTGGTAATATTGTGCAGAATGTACAGACATCTGTAGCTAGTGAGCAATGTTCACATCAACCTTGTATGTGCAGACTGTACCTGTGCTGGACTGTGTGACAGCTCAGCCATCTAAGGATCTAAAAACTTCCCAGGAACTCCAGTTGTTTGTTATTTTCCTCTTTATCCTTAAATTCTTCTTCTTGACATATGCTCACAAGCTGGTGTCACAAAGCTCCAGTATGAGCACAAACAAGTGACCTCAAGTTGGAACGTGTTCAATTCACATGGACATTCTTGAGTTTGTGCTGCCCAGAACAGAACCATGTCGATTAGCATCCACTCATGTGTTTGCACTGACTGTATTAGTACAACCCCTAAAAAGTTTGTTTCACACTCCAGTCTGAACACACATTGACACATGGTGCACACTGGCTGCACAGCCAACACAACACAGTGCTACAGCTGCAGCAGCTGCAGTCTGCACAGTATTTGATCAGCCACAGTGCTGTTATATAGTCACAATACACAGCTCTGCACTTGGATAGAAATTATTTATTATAATTTGGCAATTCAATTTATTATGACCATTTGCTTTCTGTTTGTCAGTAATTTCTCCCTTAACTTACAGCTGCCTCAGTGATAATGCCAAGTCATTCTCGTGTAAAGTGCTCACCCTTAAAATCAACACACAGGTGATGGCTTATCTAGAAGTACTAAGTCAGAGGCAGCTGTTTTAAGTGACAGCTGACAGCTGCGTTATATAGACCTGTAGAGTGTCAATACAGTAACTTAATTTATAAGCAGCAGCAATACATTTCATGTTCACACAAAGCCAATTATATATAACAAATCCCATTGTCAAATTCAGCCATGCAGCACCAACCACAGTGAGTAAATGTCAGCCTGCGTGGTTGGATATTACCTTTACATCTAACTTTCAAAAGGGGTTCACAGTCTAGCAGCTCTGTGAGACGTACGTCTTTGAGCTGATTGCTACTGACAGCATACTAACATGACCATAATGACAAAGGTAATATGCTAATGTTAGCAGGTTTTCCCATGCATGCCATCATAATTGGGAATTGAAGCTGGCATTTGGCATGATTAGCACAACACATCAAGTACACCTCAGGCTAAAGTGAATGTCATTAGTCTTACATGTATGTGGTTATACATTAACGTATTAGACCTGGCGATGTCACCTAAATGACAAGAAAAATGGACCCCAAAGTCACTCCAATTCATCCTGTGAGGAAAATGAATGTAACAACGGCAACACATGTCAACATCATGGTGGCGCTAGAGGAAACTCATCATCAGTGTCAGTATGAGTCATCATCTGGGCATCTTGGATGGCACAGTATTGTATACTAGTCTGTTCATTAGATGTAGAGGTATTTCTCAGCAGAAGTGTAAAATTTGACCTGCTGGAGGGACTGAAGGAAAAAGCCAGGGTAAGTTATTGGTATTCATCCTCTTTTTTTTAACCATGAATGTCTATACCAAATTTCATTGCAATCCAGTCAATAGTTTGGATATTTCTGTCTGAACCAAAGTGGTTGACCAAGACCAAGAAGCAGACTCTTACTACAACATACGTAAAATTGAAGTTGCTCCGTTAAAGGGGCTCCGTAGAACATTTGTGTTGTGCTGGAAGCCAGACTCCATTTCTGAACTTTTGTGAGCTACTGTTGCTCTTTGATAGTGGAGCAGTCCAGCAACAACTTAAACAAATCGTTTACAGGCTTATGTAGACGATGAGAGAGATGGGGAAGGTCTCATTTTTCAAGTCATGTTACAATCCGCTCACATATTTTTGCCAATGAAAAATTAATTAATATGTCAATTTCAACAAATTGTTACATAGTACTCTTTTAAACATATAATACCGGAGTTGAGATCATTTGTTAGCTTGTGTGTGTGTTTCCACAACTAATTGTGCATACCAAGACCAGACCAATTAGCCTAAATTTCTTTTATGCTCATTTATGACATGCTCTGTTTTATACCACAATTTATACAGGTAGGAGCTGTTTGTAAAGGTTACGCTTTGTATTTGCCATTTGACAATATGCGTTACAACATGGCAAAATGTATTTCTTGCTATTGGTTGGACTGAAAACACCAGCCCCATTCACACTGCCGTTTCAGTGCGGAAATCATTTGCAGATTCTCCGCATTGCCGTCTCTGTGTAAGTTTCAGATGTGGAGAGGGAGGACAGTTCCGCTGTGGCTCTGATGCGCCTCCGGAGGTAGTATCAGAGCCGCAGCAGAGGCAAGCCAGCGTCTGTGTGAATGGATAAGCCGGAGGCACGGATCAGGGGTGTGTCTGTCATCCTGTCTGTCCTACTAAGTCTTCATCACATTTCTGCCTGAAAGACAGCATATGTCCCCAGCAAAAAAACTTAACTCACCATGTGTTTGTCTCCTTCAATTATTGAGTTGTCTTGAAAAAAATTACCGCGGCGGTCAGCCTTCCCAAACGAGACTTCAGTGAACTTTCCCCCAGAAAACAGCATCCCTCTTTGTGAGTGAGAGAGTCAAGCAGCGGCCTGTTTGCTGATGGGAGTTATGGAATTGTGTTATCTAGAGTGAAAAATGCAACTTTGACACTTTCCAGGATTTATGGTGGGGCAGGATCTAAATCCCAACACATTATAATTGCATGTATATGATTTTAAACAGTTGACCGATACACTCTTAGATTTAAAGGAGGAAAATAGGAGAAACACGATGAAAAAAAAAAAACATCTCAGCATCATGACATGTACCGTCACGCCTCTTTTGGAGTGCTGTATGAATTGACACTCTGGTGTGGCTTTACACTGGAGCTGCTTGGTTCTGTGTGAACAAATGAAGGCAGAGGAATGGCACTGATAATGGAGAGTCTCAAATAGGAAAGGGCTAATGTTTACCAAGTCTGTTCGAGGCTACATATTGGCCTTTGTCATGGCTCGAAGGCTGACATCCGTGGAAAGGCCTCTCACAATGAACCAGAGCATCTTCAGGTTAGTTCCAAACTTGATATGTTATGATTCACTGAACTGAGGCAGGATGAGAAGATAATGAATTAATTCATTGTTATCTTTGCCACCATCATAGCTGTAAGCCTGGTGAAGTTCTGCACTTTACTGAGCGTTATACTGAGGTGTCTAGTTTGCATGTATAGTCAGGACAGGTAGTCCAGCACAAAATGTACATTGTTTGTCACTGTGGAGCACAGAAGTGAGTGCCATAAAAGTTGGAGGGTATCAATAGCAAAAGCATAATTAAATAGCACAAGTGTTGGGCGGTTTAATAAACAGGGACATTAGCTCGCCAGATGCAAAATGACACTTGCAGAAGGTCTAGGACAGATGGGGGAGGGTGTTGGATCTGTGAAGCACAGACCCGGTGTATAACCCTTGAACTTGACGTGATGGATTGCTTCCATCAACAAGCTGCTGGTGATGTTGTGTTGAGCCCAAGGTGTGCAGTGTTCCTGCAAGTACAAGCTGCAGGTGAAATGGAAGATATTTTTCAGAGCAGGAAGAGTCGACAGAGAATCGTGACACACATTAAAGGGGGGGAGGGGGTGTAGATAAATACAAGTTAGAGCATTACTTTTTAATGCGTTGGATTTACACAGTACTGTTTCTCTTTTTTCACTAGAGGCAGACAGTAAGCGTAGGAATTGCAGAGCTTTCCAATTCACTGTGGCCTAGTTCAAAGATGTACAGACCCTCAGCTAAATTTCTACACTAGATCCGGGGCCATACAAAAACTTGAGTGGAGTTTGCTGCATCACCCGCCCATTCATTCACTCACTGACTTTGTTAGCACATGTGGAGCATTCCCCCCCAGCGGCTAATCTCTAGTTCCCTGTGCTAGATTTCCTGCTTCAATGCACTGTAATGACATTTATATCCTTTTGTGAGTAGCCTACTCATATTCCTTATAATTCCACCCACTCACAAATGTGCATTACATTATGCTGTATATGGAGGAAACATTGTGATGATTATAGAATAAATTGTAAATTGGAGTGAATCTCTCATAAATTGCCCATCGTGGCTCTTCTGTGTTCTGCTGCTTGGCTGGTTATCATTAATTTTCATGTGGCGTATGCTTTAAATATGAATTCTCCCACAAAGCGTTTAATCAACAGTGCATGCGCTTTGAGTGCTTCTAGAGGCCCAGAAGGTGTTAAATGAATCATGGATTGCTGCTAGTCCTCTGGTACAGGGACTTGCAAGGTCATATCTGGCTGAAAGGGCAGAGGGCTAATAATCCTCTCTCCCAAATTACTTTCTATAACTGTAAGAGTAATGCCCAAATTTTATCAACGGATGTCATTTTTCACAGCCCCTGGACCTGGTGTTTCATTCCTCTTTTAATTAAGATTCACTGTGATTTTGCTTAAACCCGACGCAGACAGTTAACTGCTGTATTTTCCAACCAGGAGAGAGCTCAGGATTTGTGGGAGTGACATTGGTCGCATTTACAATCAGATTGACACAAAAATCTGTGCTTAATAAGCACATCGAAGCAGATTTTATGGCCAGTCATTGGATTCATTAATAAGTTCTTACTTGAATGTGTTCTGACCGCAAGATCAAACGCAAAACTGGCTTATACCACTCACATGAAAATATTGTAAAAGCCCCCAGTGTAGCAATTATATGGAAAAGGTTTGACTAAATGTAGTGTGTATATTAGCATTGCATTAATATTAAAGCCAGAATGACTAATGGGCAGCAAATTGCAGATCGGTATCGGTGTATATCTCGGTCAATAAGTGAAAAGAACTTCACTGGAGTGCCACAGCTATGTTGGAGGTATTTAAGAATTAAAGACAGTCTTTACAACATAGTTTGTCCCCCACAGAGAACTGAGAAGTTTATTTTTCAATTGTAAAGACTTCATATTCATATTAGATATTTAATTACCTAATTAGGACATCGTTATTGAAAGTGTGTCCTTAATTAAGGGTTTGGCAATCGGATAAATGGATTGGCCATCTGTGATTGCCAATAATGAAGTCCATCACTTGATTTTTGCATCTTGTTTTGAAGTGCAGTTTAAGGCGTGTTTGCTGCCATTGCTTCCTGAAACATCCACTGGGATTTCTGTGAAATATTTTGCTGTTGTTTACTCTGTCCTCCTCTCTGGTACTCTGGTAAATCCAATAAATCTTGGTGTTAGATGGTAGCCTGCTACTGCCTTGCTACGTTAACCTAGCATAGTTTTTGCGGTTTAACCTTTTTTTAACTGCAGTCAACCCAACCTAGATAACCAGTGTTACAAGTGTTACTCTTCCACTGTTGCAGACGGGAGGTCTTTTCTAGAGAGACGTGTCTGTGGGTTAGAGCAGCTTCTCTCTCTTAGTAACACCTTAGATATCACAGGCACTTGAAATCTTTTTAGCCGCAGGCTTGTTAGGAGGCCCGGGAGCACTGGGGTGGTCTCTGTCAAGCAGCATTGGAGGTTTATTAACAGAATAAATATTTTGTCCACAAAAGTCACACAAAAACAACAAGGCTAATGCTTCCAGTCACAACTGGCAACTTAAAGGTGTAAGAATTGGCCACTTGTCAAATTTAGACAAATAAGGGGTAGCATATACGCAAAGTTACTTTTAAATCCTGCTAACTGTAGCGATCTACATCTTGTAAGCTCAGTTAACCATGCAGCCATCAGTCAGATTAGCTGACTCTCCTCAGACTGGGACCTCGGAGCACCGGGGGTTGGTGGTGTTGGTGTTATTTACAATTGGACTATCACCTATTGCACCTTTGATTGCATTAATACTAATAACACTGTTATTACTACTTAGCCCACTTAGCTAATGCTTCTTTAGCCTTGAAAGGACATCCGGTGCATCAATTGTAATACTGCTTTCTTCCCTATGTTTGTTTTGTGGAGCACCAGAAGTTTCGCTCACAATCGTTTCATGACTAATGTCCTCAGTAACATCCCCAAGAAACTCATGGATATCAGCAGCATATTTATACTCACTAACATCATTGTCAGTATCCGTTTCAAAAATCCGATATCAGCCAGGCTCTTTTGATGTATTTAAAGCTGCATAAAGCGCTTGATACCCTTAAGGGGCAGAAATGTTTCATGACAAACACTTAGAAACACAGCCTCATGGAATAATTGGCTTATTGAGTACTTATGGATAATACGCTTACCTGTAACTGCCCACATAAACAGGATATGTGCATCCACATCAAGTTTTTGGCATTGATGAGAAAACTGCTGCCTGCTATTTTATTGTTAATGACGCTTAATCGTACTGTTCGCAGGTCAGATTGCCAAAACAATGAGCTATTAGCTGAAAGGACTTTGTGGTCAACATCCATGGATTTAGCATCAAACAGTTCGGACATGCACTTGGACATGGCACAATGACATGTATTGATCAGATGTGAAATTGTTTTGCAGTGCTGCACTTCCACGTGTGAGTTTTATAAATGTGAAGAGCACACCAAAAAGTCAATCACAGAACCAAATGTCTCTCAATGCAGCTTCAAAGTTGGCCTTGTATGCACTCGTAGCCATCAATGGAGTGCTCCTTAATTTCCATATCAGACTCTGCCATAGTAATTGATATCAGCCGAAGTGCACACTTCATGGCGACAGAGACACAGCATCACTGCCTCTGTTATTGGAATCCAAGCCTGTCTCCTTTCCTCACACCAGACACTCCAGGAGAGATAAGGGGGGAAAAAAATGCCCTTTTGGCTCCAACTTCTAAATTAAACACTCCCATTTCAATATTGATAAAACTTCTTTTTCCCTCTTTTATGGCAACATTTTTTTTTCAGTAGGACTTGGCAAAACTCTCACCATGATAGAAGTGACACAAACTGGCCTAAATCAAATTGCTGTTTTAATTTATAGTGTACTTGGTGATGTGTTTGACTAATTGTATTCATAATAAAGGTAATGTATTACTTTACATATGTATTCCCTTTAGAAAAAGTAACTCATTAAACTGCTACATTATGCATTACTTTTGCATTAATCCGCAGCATCGCCTAACCTAATTGCCGATTATAAGTATTTAAAATGAAACCTCACACTTTATCCGTCTTTATGCTCTTTAAAAACGTTATACCAAAAAAAGTCGTCAGAAAAAGTTATTCAAAGCCAGTCCGAACTCATTTCACAGAAAAATGCCGTGCACAGTAATGGCCCTACAGTGAAACTATGTCATTATATAAACCAATTTAAAAGAGATAACACCGCCTAGTACTAATACTAATTGCCTCAAAATAATATCAGTAAATGAAATAATAAGAAACTGGCCTTTTTACACCATTAGATGATGACAGACTTGAAAGGAAAATGTTTAAATGGCAATTATTTCCTTTCATTGGTGAAACAAACTCACTCTGTGGCTTTATACTAGATTTTTCCAGCTTATTTGATGTGTTTAGCACTAAAGCAGTATATCTGATAAGGAGGAGTCTCTCAGAGGGTTTATCAGAAACCCATTCCTCCTCGCAGTCAGTGCTGCCCAGGCTGAACAGCCTTTCCCACAGTTGCACTGACAGCATGTGTTGAATTTCATCGATATCAAGAGAGGTCAAGTGATTTCTTCACAAGAGTGGATGAAAAGGCGCATAAACGATTTTATTCTATTCGCCTGCTATGCAGATAATTGTTGAACTTCTTTAACGCAAGTAACAACATGCCTTTTCGATCAATAACTTCAATGTAATTGTGTGTAACGTTGTGCTACACCCAACACTGGCGGCCAAATACTCGTTTGTCACATTACACTACTATATGACTTAAATAAGCTTCCACCAGTGTAAGCGAAGTCCTCTTAGAACTTTAAAGCATTCTCACTCGAAACCATGACTTCATTTACACAGTGTTACATTTCCTGTGGCTCATAAAACAAAGCAGATGCTTGTTCATCTTTGCCAGACAACTTTCCCATGGTGGAGATGAATTTTTCTAACTTGTTACTGTCTGTAGTGTTGAAAAGGACCATTGGCTGCTCATCTAGTCATCTATTCACCATCTGTTGACTGTGGAGACACAGCTACCAGGTTATCTCTATGGGCTCGAGTGTTTGTGGACTTTTTTTCTGACAGCAGGGTTTTTAACTGGGCAGCATGTTGGTATTCAGCTTTGGTGACTGAAGAGACGCTTGTCATGTAGCACTCATGGCAAGCTCTGGCTCGTTCACAGAGATCAGTGTCAGCACACACGCGCACTTCTCGTGAAATCGTTCTGAAGCAGCAGATGATGCGATCCACGTCAATGCATAAGTGCCCAAGTACCAGTAAGTGGTGTCAAATGCTCCATTAACTGGAAAAGTTAACATTCCCGAAAGGCACATCAGAGCAAGTGGCCTCACAAGCCTACAGTAAAACTCTTTGCCCAGGATCTTATCATTCTGAATACAGACACAGTGTTTCTCTGATGAAAGGCAAAAAACGTTCATCTCCCATCCATCCAAAAGCAAAGGTCTTATTAGGTGAAATGATGAGCATGCTGAAACAAAATTGCTGGTCACAGTGCACACTCGCGGATCTCTGTTCACTTGAAAAGGCCTATTGAACCTTAGCAACCACGGACGGTGGATGTTGGTCGAAGCCCCTCCTCTCTGCCCGCCTGCACGCACACAAAATCCCTTGAGCAAATACTGTGTACGGAGCGCGTCTGTATGTACAATGAGGTCAGATGTTGGAATGAAAGTACACAAGCATTTTTCCACTGACCCACTCCAAACAAATCCCAGTATATTTTACCGGGGCCGGCTACTATAATGCGCTATTCTCAGCTTCTTGGCTTAAAATATCTTTCCCTGCATAAACATTAACCACTGTCAGTAACTAGTCAGGCTAAAAGAAGCACATGTTCCGGTATAATCACCTCATCAGCGGGAATTTCACAAACATTGCTATGGAAAATAACAGAAGTTGGAGGCAGCGTACTGTTTCCAGATCCTCGTCTCCCCCTCCTTTTAGCTCGGCTCCGCGGGGAGTGGAAGTGTGACAGCGTTCTGTTTGCTGTTCCTCCCCACCTTACTGCCTACACGCGCTTCCTATGTTACTCTTGGGAGGTTCACCAGGCTGTTTTAACTTTAGCAGACTTTATTTTACTTTAATTGTCCTGTCCCTGAGCACAAAGAATGTATCCTTTCTTCTCCCAAATGCACTCACAGTTGGTTTTGTAGTTGTTTTTTTCTCCATTGTGCAGGCTACAGTCGTTCCCTCTGCAGTGGATGATTAAAGGAAACAGTGTCTATGAAAAAAGGGTTTGACACTGCATCAGACAGCACATCGCCTTTCAGATAGAGCAGCTGCAAATCGGTAATTGAAGCTGTTTTACCGTATTGACATTGTATGTTACGCGAAGGATGGAAAGCTATGAAACACACCCAGAGGGATCAAAGCGTCCTCTTTGGAAAGTCAATTTTAACATGTTAACAAGTAAGAACACGTATGCGAAGCTCGCACCAGAAAGCCTCCTGTGGGATTCTGTCGCAGCAATCTTTGCATAAAAATACACTTTGGTGCTCGTCGCAAATGAAATGGTCGTCATTTGGCTGTTTACTGTCTGTCGCCCATATATCCTGGGCGCGTGAATGGTGCACGTAAAAGGCCAATTGTCTCTTTCAGCCTCCAGACTCAGCACACAGCTAAAGTTTAGCCATCTGTTTCCACACATGACCTTTCTTTTTAATTGCCTAAATTAGAGGAGAATGAGGAAGAGTGGCTGGGTGCTCACTCCTGTCCAATTCTAATATTGAAGAAACAATTGTTATTTACAGTGACAAATAGCGTTGGGGAGCTGTGTCTGCGTCAGCTGCTTTCCACCTGGCCATGTTGAACACCTGCCCAGAGCCAGTTTGGTTCACTGCAGATGGCTAAGGTGAGCTTTTCTATCCTCAACAACCTTTTTCTGCAGGCGGCAGAGAGGGCTGCACTATCCCGTCAGTGCTACATCATGTTAGTTCCTGCACCCTGATATGAACTTCTTGCAATATTGAATATGAGGAGCTGCAGAGTTGAAGGACAAAATAGAGTTAGCGCTGATGAATGGAGGATGATAGATTAATCAGCAACACGATTGTGTACATGTATTCTTCCAACACAGGTTTTAATCTTGTTAAAATGTTGCCTGATATTGCTTATTTGTTGTATAACATGATCCATTATCTGTTACAGAGTAATGTAAGGGAACGCATGGTCTTATTGGACCACGCTTGAAGTCCTAAATTAGCCTTTTGTGTTGGTTTCCACAGAGGTTGCATTCGCTCTCTGTACAGCTAATCATGCGGTTTTGTGTGGGATGCTAGATTATGCTCCAGTTCTCAATGTGACTTCTGTGGTTGAATAGGTATTAGGGATAATGCTCTCATGGTGAAAATCACTTGCTATCTTTCAGTCCACTAATTAAGGCGCTTGTCGGGGTAGCATTAATACACAAAGCAGACAGACAGCTATTTATTATCAACTATTCATCTGATAAGCTTGTTACATTACACAAGAGATTACATCACAGCAATCTTTCTTTTAAAGCAGAAATGTCTTTTTGAATCGATCTTAGCAAAACATAACTCACTTACAAAATACAGTAATTACACATCCTGGGAATAGTTTGTATTATTGACCTTTTTCTCTACATGCAACATGTTGTGGAATTACACATTAAGAGTCGCTCCCTGTAGCTGACCTGACTGATTAATCCGTTTGTGTTTAATGAATCTATTACCACTAAAGAGCAGTTTTTTAATGGAAATGTATTTCTGTCATTGACTCAACATTTACATGAGTTGGTTGGTGTGCAGGTCAGCTATTCTCAAAGACAACCAGGATAGCAAAAAAAGGGAAGCACATGAAAAACAATTATTTGTATCCCAGACGTCACTTTGTAAGGGATTTGTGGTTCAGATTCGGGTGTATTTTGATTGTGTTTGAAGGAGGAGGAATCCGGGGAAACGCTAGTAGCCATTGTTTCTTCAGATACCCAGACAAGCACAAAGCTGAGACTGCCTCTGCAACAAGGCTGAACATCTTCTGTGTGTCGTCTCAGTTGAAACAAGCTAAGAGAGACTTGTGACAGGCTGCCATGGTGATCTATAAAAAATTAAGCTGTGTAAAATAACACAGGCACCTTCTAGTAAGCTTTGTGAAAAATTGAAAGAAGAGAGAGAGAGAGAAAGCAAGAGCTTGTGCCGGGACTCCAACCTCATTACTTATTGCCAGCAAAATGTATTGGCCTCAGTGGAGGTCACGCTGTTGTTGTGACTGTGGCCGTGGACGTATGTGTGGCTAGTGGGCAGAGGGTTCAGGGTCATGGACTGACATGCCTAAAGGAAGATGTGTAATGAAGCATTAGACACAGCTGGTGTTTGCCAGGGCAGGCCCCAAGTCACAACCATGAATGTAAGGTCAGATTTGGACCAAAACTGTTTTAGATTAAACGGGAGGGGGGAGGCTAGGACACAAGCTAACAGTAGGTATGCAGTCCTGCGGGTTAACCTTGGTTTGGGGTGGCACACAGGATAGCCTAGACTAGAAAAGATGACAAATGACTTTGATAGCACACGTTTGACCACCAACCCCTTTGTCAATGTATCCCTGCACAACACCAAAGAGCGCGGCAAAGCAGATCTCATCAAGTAATGTATAGCGGCAATACAATGAACGACGAAGGGTAGCCCAGGGGTAATCGATAATTTGAGCCACCAATCTGTTCCAGGTGCTTTATGATGTGACTGAGGTAATTATCACCGGATCGATAAAAGAGTTTGTTGTGCAGAGGAATAGGTGAGGGAGGGGTAATTGGTTTCTGCTGCTGAACTGATCTTATGTATGTATTTCTCCAACCTGAAGATAGGGGTTAAAAATGACTCTCTCTAAAAGTAGGGAGACGTCTGTTTGTCCTGCTCTATTCACGCCCTCTGGGTTGAGCACAATATTCGGAGATGTCTGTAGGTTTATTTGCATTTGCATGCATCATTAAACACTTACAAAGGGAGTTCTGGTGAGTCTCGGGGCAAGACGAATGTGCATGAGGTCGGGACTAAAAAAGGAAGAAAGGATGAGAGAAAAAGGAAGGCCAACTTCAGAGGAGAGTTCATTTGGGAGAGAAAAGAATAAAGCTGCTACTTTGCAAGAAGAGGAAAAAAAAAGATAATTAAAACACAGACGGACTGTTTTTACCAACTTTGACTTGTGTTTGGAAACGGCTAACAGCGTCAAGAAACCATTTCGGGCCTACATTTTACAAGATGGGTTCAAGTGAAAAACAACCACCCAGTTAGTTCACTTTAATTCTTTATTACTGCGTTTTTCTTCTCTTCGGGTGGTTGCTTGTTAGCTAGTGTGAGACATGATGAGACCACAATAATCCCCTCTAGGTCTAAAAACCCTTGCATTTATTTGTATAATTTTTTGGCCACTTGGGGAAAGCACAGCAAGCTGCAAACAATACGCTGAGATATTATCACCATATGAATTTTATACAGTATGGTGCCCTTGTTAGCAAATGGTGGCCTAGAAGTATTAAATCTGGTTTGGTTCCAACCGGGTCCTGAGGGAAAACTCTTGAGACGCTTTAACTTCTCAATACTCGACTATGTTCAGCAGCTTGTTGCTAACTATCTTAACGTGGAATTCCTTTTTTTTTTAAACCCGGGTCCTATATTTACATGTTTGGGTGTGTAAATGATTCATACTTCCCAAGAGTTTTGGAATTGGTCCAGTAGATCACCTCAAATGGTAGCCACTGCAGTGCTGCAATGGCTGCCACGTAATACTTTGGGGCAACTACGACCAAAAAAGTTAGTCCATTAAAAGTGTATGTTTTTGCCTCTGACAGGCGGAGAGTGTCTTAACACTACAGAAATTATTCCAGTGGAGGTTAAATAATGAGATCCTTTTTGTAGCCAGAAGCACAAGTCTGGCTCTAGCAGCGAATTCTTGCAAGGTTGTCCTGAGCTGTCACAGGAAGATGACCATGGAGAGAGTTGGAGAGAGTTGGAGAGAGAGGAGTTGGGAGTTCACCAATTTATTTCCAATGTCATGGCTGAAAATTCAACTGATTTCAACAATCTAGATGAGGCAACTACAGAAACAACTCACCCCTTGTGAGATTTCAGAGCGAGACTACCCATGACCCAGACGTGCCTTTTGATGAGGTCTGTCTCTGTAGCAGTCGTTTCTGCAATGTTTTCAAACACTTAGAATAGCAACTTAAGCCTCCCAGTGGCAAAAACATACACTTATAATGGATGTAACTTTGCAAGTCTGAGTTGCCCCAAAGAATTACGTTGCAGCCGTGTTGCAGCATCTTCTGAGCCAATTCCAAAATCTTTGGTAAGTATGAATCATTTCCACGGCAAAAAATGTAATTATAAGGCCCAGACTTAACCATATCAGAGTTTCCCTTTAAGGACGAGCCAGCTTCAGAGCCACTTGCTGCAGTGGTGAAAATGAAACAAAACAATGAGCTGAAAGATGATAAAACACTCTGTAAAGCTCTTTTTGGGTCAGCACGAATTACCTCTTCCACGTTATGTGATTTCATCCATTGATAATATAACAACATTGATTAGAGCAGCTTTAGAGACTTTAGTTAAGATGGATTCAATTAACATTTAGATTTAACTGAAGACATTAAAATCAGTTTCCTGCACTTGCAATCAAATTAAGCTGCGGGGTAGTTAATATGCTCTGTGTGGTGAACAGAGGATTTCACTGTGGAGGTAGCTCTGATGCATTCCTGCTGTCATCTCAAAAAAAAAAAAAACCCTTTTGATTTACAGCCATTGAATTGGTGAAACCAGGACTGCAGGTGACGAGGGCCAGGTGGGAGGAAAGATTGTGGGGGGCCATGATGAACCATGATGAGTGTGACTTTGAGCTGGAGGATGTTGGTAATGGAGGTCCCACTATGATGACCTGGAGTGGGTGAAAATCGTCTGAGGTTTTCATGTCAGACGTCCTTAAAAAGTAGGTTTCCAGCAGGTAAAGGCTCATTCATGTCGTTATACATTTGCACCTCTCACTGACCCTTTCTGCCTTGTAGCTAATAATCTGCCTGATACCTCTTTACACCTGCCTCATGCTGCTTTCTTGCAGATAATTGTCCCAAAAGACTCTTTTCTTTATTTTATAGTTCAGAGGCCTATGGGTTGACTTAACCTCCTGTCTGTCCTCAGTCCTTAATAACCTCTTATTATTACTATTGGGCTATTTAGACAAAATCAGGGCTTTTATGTTGTTTTATATCACTCCTGGGTCCAGCTAGTGTCCAACAAAATTTTGCTCAACCTAATTATGCAGTAGGAGGCATTTAAAGTGCCCTCATCATGTGCCTCAGAGAGCAGACACACTCCTCGCAAAAACACTTTTTCACACTCACGAGACCGCAATATCATTGACATAATGGCAGAGTGATTGACGTTAGACACACTTGTATAGTTTGAAATAAGGTAAAAACAAATTTGTAATTTGTGGAGGAGAAACAGTGTAGCCTAACATTTATGTTTTCATATAGCAAAGCCTGTATCTTAGCTCAGGGTTACACTTGTCTTTTATAACAAATCAATCAATTACATTACAAATGACTGAATACATTGATATATGTAGGATGAGCCTGTCTTATCCTCTTGTTCCCATAGAAATTATTTGTAGCAAATTATTTGAATTGGTGAATTTTCATTTTTAAAATGTCGGTTATTGTATGATTCAAACAAATAATGCATCACCTTTTAATTTAGAAAGCTTGAGAGTCGCTGACCTTTGCACAGAGCCAGGCTAGTTCTTTCCCCCTGTTTCCAGTCTTTATGCTAAGCTAAGCTAGCGACCTCCTGGAAGCCAGCTACATGACATGCGGTACAGCTTTGAGGGGAGTATAAATCCTCTCATTTTAACTCTCACCAGGGACTGTTGAATTCTCCCTTTCAATGTTAACTGTATCTTGTAATATAGGTAAGGGTTGCCTGGTGAAGTTGTGCCACAGTGTAATCATTGTGGTTACAGGGTACGCTTCAACTGTCATCGGTTTTATTCAAGCCAGCAACCTTTGTTGCAAACCATACCCCTCTCTCTCCCCTGTATCCTCTCTGCCTCCTCACCTTTCACCCTCCAATAAATGCCAGAATATAATATTAAATCAGTGAATAAATATACAGTATGTTGCTGGTGACAAATAATAAATATGCTTATTTGTTTTGTCTGATTATTTGTGTAAAAAGTCATTACAGACTTGATGTGACAATTAAAAATAAAATGACCAAATGTCCTGTCTGCTTTGCTGTTTATGTTTGTTTATATTTTTTTCTAAATCAGGATTGCGTATTTAGTTTCTGACAAATCTGTCTAATTAGGTGGTGTGATCGATTTTTAATTTTTAAATTAATTATTTCTATTCTTTTTTTAATCTGAATCTGAACTTGATGAGCTGTTGTCCTCGTGCCTTTCACCTTCCCAGCACCGAGCACAATATCATTTGTTTGTTGTGGTGAGTCCATCTGTGTTTGCTGTGCATCATAAGCATTTGCAGCAGTCCTTGTAATTCATTGTAAATGTGATTGATGCTTGCGAAAACACTCCAAGACAGTATTGCTATCAATTATGTTTGATTTATTGGTTTTGCAGCTTCAGTCTGCATTGTGTAGCCATTGTAACAACAGAAACTTTGTGTGCAGCGGCCTCACTCACACAACCATAATCAGTCTTTTTTTATCCCAGCCCCTCTGTATTGGTGTAGAATCAACGCTCTCAAGCTGTGCTCATCATATTTCATTACTGTAATTCACAATGAAGGTCATTTTTATGAATTGACTGAGGAAAGACCCATTTTTTGTCTAAACTTAATTAAAACTCAGGCGTAGCATTCTGGGCAGGGCAGTTTTTTTTTTTTCTTCCACCATGATTCAATAATCAACAGAAGTAAATCATCTACAGTCTATTGCATCAGTCGCCAGCAGGCTGGAACAAATGCAAAAAATAAATAGACCTACTCTGGCATGCCCTGACTTACTGGCAGGAGCTGCAAGGTTACTCTGTGAAGCACTCAGAGGCACCGTTAGACCACATGGCCACAATTATCACAGACTGTTTAAAACATGCTCCTGTGATCTATGGAGTACACATAGCTGATCAGCTATGATATCAGCCATAGATGGGGTTTTTTTCCTAGCCTGTGATCTAGTGTGATATATCCTCGGTGCTGCTGGTGCCACTAGCTTCACTAATTACTAATGGTGATTTAATGCAATGGTGTGACCATTTCCTCTCCTGAGCAGGCCCCCGTTCCTGCTCTGTTGTCCTTGTAAATTAGGTGTGCACCGCTGATTAATGGTTAAAAGCCACTATTCCAAGAGAGGCATCATCAGCAAAGCATTTAATTAAACGGTTGTCTCAATTACTTAGCAAACTAATGTAGCTTAACCAGAAGCTAACTTTATTAAACTATATGAAATGTCAGATAAGTAAAATGCCAATTTAAATGGTTACAGGTGTAGTCACATTGTAATTTAAAAATGAGGGGCACAATGGCAACGTCGGACATCAAAGGTTTATTTTATTATTTATATTTCTTTTCTCTCCTGAAAACTACTTTTTTTTGTCCGAGAGAGACAAACTGGGCCACTTACCATTAGATGACACTGCAATGCTACAGATATTTTTAGAGCCTGTATATTTCCTAAATCAAAACAATTCCCTCCTCAAATTAATTGCTTCTATCAACTGGTCCAGTTCCTGAGCTGCACTGCAAAAGACAAAGTGCCAAGCCAAACATCGTGCCCTGTGCCATCAATCATTGCTCCGTATTAACTACCCCACCTCCCATCGCAAAGAAAACAATTAAAGTTAAACTTGTTGATTTGTTATGGTAGACCATAAATCACACTGGTATGTGGAACCCGCCGTCTCCTGGGGCCCCTTTTCATGTTCCTCGATCAGTGAGCCGAGGTTAAAAAGCGCCGCTTTGAACTAGTCCGGTGGTACTCGCTTATTTATTTATTTCCTTGTTTGTTTTGAATAAAATGATAGTTGCCACAGTCACACTGAAATATGGCGAATTAAAGCTCCTTATGTGAGCCAATAAGCTCTGTACGTGTACACACAGATAAAGTGCTTACATCACTGCGAAAGAAAAGAAGAAACACTTTTCAGAGGGAGGGAGAAGTCTTGAATGTTCTGCTGTCTGTGCGGCGTTACGCTTCTTCTGACTTCAGCACGGCGACAGGAGGGAAATGTTGTCTGTTCGTCTCAGCGGGAAATCATTTTGAAACGTGTAGTGACACATTGTTTTGAAAAGCCCAAACCGTTGCAGCTAATGAGCTGCCCACTTCCCATAATGCTCCTTCTTTTTAGTGATTGGCTATTGTTATTTTTTTTGCACCCACATTTCATACATTTTTGTTTTTGTTTTGACAATGCAAACACACTGTGCGACTGAGACATTTCCATCACTCTTGGCCACTTCTCTGTAAGCTATTCTGGTCCTTGTGGTACTTTCGTCTGCCAGGGTAGAAGGAGGTGGCCATTGTGATAATGTCTGGACTTTGAATGGCTGACGAGGAGTGATTCACCGTTCCCAAGGCTTTGTCTTAAAAGTGTTTACTCCTTAGCCACCGCAGCTCACTCATTTTATGCATTTGGCCACTGCAACTTATTGTCTTCATTATTAAGAGAGAAAACATAGGGGACCCCTTTGCTTGGCAGGATAATTTTAGAGATCCAGCGACATTCGAGGATCAAGGAGAAAGCACAGAAATTCTCTGCATGTTACATCATGGAAGAGAGAAGGTAGAAGAGAAAATTTGATGATGAGATACAGCTCAAATACCATCCGCGGCTCCTCATTCTCAGCAGCACAGGAGACCTTGTTATTGTCCGGGGCAAGCTACGGGTCAGACAGCCTCTGTCTGAAAATTTTACAGATGGAAATCCATCTTAAGAATATCAAGTTCCCCCGAGTCAGGCTAACACGTTTCATCAGCTGGAGATGCATCAAAACAATAGACAGATGCCTCACCTTGTTAAATTGCTCGACAAATTAAGTTAAGACAGTGAATTACAAGACTCCCAGCAGCTGGACAAATTACCACATCTCATTCAAAACAAGCCGCAACACTACTGGCTCAGCTTTGATGTCGACATGACATTTTATGTTGTCTCTTATGGAATTTCATTTTTATCCTATAATTGAATAAGAACATCATGCTCATCACCGTTTTTTGTCTGCAAAGCATAATCTACCGTTCCCACTGTCGGAACCCGGCGTTGGAAAAAGCAAATTAAGTCGTCGACACTGGATATTCATTATAGCCAGCCCTTAAAAAAACGTCACTCGTGTGGATTATAATGGTTTTGCTGCTGTCTATTAATCGCAAGGTTCACGTTTGAAATAAATTAGATTCTGTGTAACAAATCTCTTTGTGCTGAGGGAAAACAAGATAGCAAAACCATATCCATTAAACAGTCGTTCATTCTGCTGTTACACCTAATTGAGAAAGCAGCATTCTTTCTTGTTAACACAACTTTACAGTGGGCACAATAAAGGCAGGATGACGTGCGTTATTGCCGGAGGAATTTCATCTCTCGAACAAACATTCTTCGTGCCTTAGCCGAGGATAGGAGCGCTGTACGGCGAGGCTCACACTGTCGAGAAAACTCAAGTGCACTAATGAGCCAGAGGTCACGAACATGGTCAGAGATTGTCCTCATGGTGCAGAGACGATGTAGGGTACGTTTGCAAAATAATCTGAAGCTAAAAAATGTTCAGTATGGAAATCACTCTCCCATGCAGGAGCACATCCTCTACATCTCCACTGACTCTTGCCAATTTAGCCTGAAGCTCTTACAACTAGGCGTCGAGCAGGAACACAGCATCCGTATCTGAGCCAACTATCATGGTGTGAACACACATACTGTATAGCCAGTTGCCAGTGAAGTCACTTTGGCTGGTCCCGACTTTGATTTTTGGCATGTTTTCAGAGCTCCGACTCTGTCTGGCGGAGGCAGCTTAGCTAATGAGCTAACCATGAGAAGTGTAAAAGCCTACCTGCTGGCTTCAGGGCCCAGGCTTTCAAGTAAAAAGGCAGCACAGCAAAGCGCCCCGCTGAAATGCAATTCTTTCTATTAGACTTTGAGGAAGACCCGAGTCACTCCCACTCAGCCTCTCTGTTCGTATGGCTCGGCTCTAAAGGAGTTAATATCACGAATAACCACAGGTTTGTTGTTTTGTAGATGACAAATCAAACATGACTAGACTTTTGTTCGGGGACTTGATTTGTTTAGCACTTACTCAGTGTTCTGAGTGATTAGCAACTAATAGTGTACGTGTGCCAGCATCACTGCAGTTTTATCAGTTGTACATCAAATGAAGTGCTTTGTTTGCCTCAGATTTTAAAGAAAATAAAATCAAGCGAGTGACTTCTTGAAGTTCTAGAGAGCCGCACGACCAATTTAGATGAGAAAATTTGTTTGTATGAAGCCATAAAGCTTTGATTTATGGCCAGACATTGGCACAATCTTTATGTACTTTTGGATCATTGATTCAGTCTGCTGCAGGGGTCTGCAGAGAGTGTCGACTATTTGGAGCTGCTCAGCACTCCACAATAACAAGGAGCGACTGTGAGATTTGTGCGAACAGTTCTGTTGGTTCTGGGATTCTGTTTGAGCAAAGCACATTCAAACAATGTTACCCAGAAGGCTTTTTTGTCTCTGTGCAAGCTACAAATGACAGAATAGGGTAGCTGCTGCAATTTTTGTAAAGGGAGAAGGAGGAGGA
>CAEMYA010000205.1:2856680-2873732 GCA_903131615.1 Diplodus sargus
CAATTATGATTATATTTTTTCATCTAACAGCGACCTGATAATGCTTCGTGTATGGATAGCCATACTAATTATACCCTCCTGGAAATGCAGTGAATGAGAAATAGGTGCAGCAGGAAGAAGGTCAAGCTACTTATGCCGTGTCGCTAATGTGTGAACATTTTATTTCATGTGGATTTGAAGGGGGAGGAGGTTTTTGGTATCGATTAAAAAAATCCCGAACAAAAAGTGTCAGACAGACAACAGAAATGAGCATGAGGGACGGAGAGGAAAGAGGGAGCGAAGGAGAGAAAATGGGTGTCCACTGAAAGTGAAATATTGGAGCGAGAGGAGGAAGAACTTGAGGAGAGAGGGTGTGTGTGTGTGTGTGTGTGTGTGTGTGTGTGTGTGTGTGTGTGAGTGAGAGAGAGAGAGTGAGCAAAGAGGAGAAGCAGTGATGAGAGAGCGCATTAGTACCAGAGAGAGAGAGAGAGGAAGAGTGAGGAGTGATAGAGTCACAGGACAAAAGGAAGACAGAAAATGGGGAGGGAAAGCTTAGAAACAGGAGCGATGGAGGGAGGGAGAGCAGCGGGGAAAGTGCTGGAGTGCCCCCCACAGGCCCGCTGACGCACATCCACATCAACACACAGTGATCCGTGTGTCATTGTAACGCACTGCCTGTTTAAATTTAAACATGACACGACGATCACCTGAATGTTGGCAGTCATTTCCCTAATAAGATAAGCGCAGTGAATGAAATGAATGCAATTCCTTCTTTTCTGACAGGCTTCTTTTCTCGTTACATAAACTATTTAGACTCCTCTAAATATGCATGCAGCCAGAGAAAATGAGCTAACACGAGCAGCAGCATCTGACACGTCGCTAACAGAAAACAGCAGAGTCCAACATGCAGACTCCCAGAGACTTACCTTGTTGCTAAATTCATGCGGAAAAGGAAAGTCCACACCCCAAGGTCAATCAGCACATCACATCCTACTTGTGTTACCATGAGAACAAGAGGCCCAGTAGTCTCATTTATATTCACAGTCACACAGATGTACATTTGCAATAGTAATTAAATGCCATTTTGCCTTTGTAGGCAGAAAAGAACGGGCAGATTAGGAAGCCATAGCAATGCATCTGCAGTGTATTGTGATTTCATTTTAAGTAACTTGGCTTTCATAGATTTTTCATGCAACTCTCAGAAAAGCACATCTGAGTTGTGTGATAATATGCAAGTTTTATTATTGCCATTCGTTTCCACCGGAAAGTGTAGTCACATTCAAATTGAAAGTGGGTGTTAAAATGCAAAGAGCACATTTTAAATAATTTCATGAGTGAACAGGATTTGAATCAAGCTAAAAGCAAAGGAGGCTCTCTTTTGAGTGTGTGCGAGCGGTAAGTGCCCTCCGTCTCTGTTCCCATGTCTGTGAAGTTTACTCAGCACAGTGGGGTCGCTGGAAAAAGTGAATCTAGGGACGGTGAGGTCTGAACCTGAGGGTTCAGTCGGTGGGAGAAAGACAAACACACACTGTGGGTGCGTGTGTGTGTTTGTGCTGCACTCTCGACTGTGAAGCAGCGGTGCCAGGAGGTAGAGGTCCTTCAGGGAGTATAAGGCATATTTTAAAGAGGGATGGGAGAAGAATATGATGAAGGGCTGATGTGTGGTAAAGGTGAAGGTCACAGGGACACATTCACCATTTTATAAAATTTGCATTTTTACCACCATTTTGAATTTTCACTTGCCATATGCTGCCACTGCTGCTGTTATGGAGGTCGGAAAATTATGATACAAGCAAGTTTCTAATGCTCAGCTCAGTGAGCTCTGATTTGAAGGGTCAAGTGTTTCATGACTAAACATGCTGAGGCTCTCTATAAATAGTGTCGGCAAATGCTTATAATGGCCTTGTGGAGCCGGGGAAGCATGACTGACATTTAGCATGTCCATATATAACAGAAAACTCCCAGACCTGCCCGTAAGTTGTCCCGTAGCTAGCGTGGCAGAGTACTTATTGATCTGCAATTGCTTCATAAAGGCATTTCTCAGCAAATAAGGAACAAGGCATTAACGGTCTTGCATTTATTCATTCTCCTCATGAGCCGACTCAGCCAGAGAGGAGTGAGGAGAGGGCATTTGAGCAAGAGATCAGAAAGAAATTAGATAGGAATTTGTTATGCATGCTCAGAACATCTTGAGTGCTGGTCTTGAGTAGTGCTTAGAAATGTTCTATAATGTGGCAAACCTCAGCTTCAAGTGACCCCTACTCTTAATTTAGGTTGTGAAACTTTCAGGGAGAGTCCTGATGGACAGCTTCGACTGGCGAGGCGTGATTCGTGTGACAAGAATGGGTGGCAGAGTTAACATCACGCTAGCAAGCTCCGTTAGTACTGGTTATACAAGCTTTCAAAATGTCATTTTAAAGACCACACTGAATTTGTGACAATGTCTCATCACAATGAATCTGTATGAAAAACATACGGTAATTTAGTAGGTATTGATTAATGATTTTCAAAATCTGATTGAAGGTGCAATATGTAAGAATTGTCTGCCTGTTGAATTTACACTCAAAACAATCAGGGGGCAGCATTCCACAAGGGTAACTGCTAACTGCTGCTAACTTTAGCAGCCATTAGCTAGTTAGCCCAGTTAGCCATTGTTCCGGACTGGGAGCTCGGCACAGCAGGGGACTGTGTTTACACCACTAGCACAGAGGCTTTGGATTTGGACGGGACAGGGCTAACTGGTTAGCACTCACACTCTGTTGATAATTCTATTGAATTTTTGAATGTTTTCACCAAAAATTCTTACATATTGCACCTTTAACTAAACGTTAGGTTGCATGTAAGAGATTTATATTTATATGTATTAAATAATGATGCATATAATTTTAGGAATACAAAATTAAGATAAAATATCTGTTTTGTTCAGATATTACAATACTTTGGCTGTCATTCAGTATTTAACATTTAAATCTCTTATTGCATCATAAAGGCTGTCTGCAGGTAGTACCATGTTGTGTAGTCTCAATTTAAATGTCATCATACTTACCTTTCCACTGCCTGTAAAGTGTCTTGTGGAGTAGTGTGTCTTTAAAACATATGGATACTTTTGCTGCATACTCAATACATTGTTAAGTGTTCAGAAAATATTTACATATTTCAACCAGATGGGTTGACAGGCAGGATACACACCACGGGAACATAATTATATCCTCTTCTTTATGTTGAAACACACAACATGGTGTTACCTGCTAATAACTAAGATTTTTTGATGCAATAAGGGATAATGATGCTAAATTATTCAGTTAGGACTTAGTACATTTTAAAATTATATAAGCGTAATTTACATGTAATTACCAACCAAACCTCTTTATTAGACATTCATTTTACAATTTCATTACCTAGTACTTTACATTAACTCCTGGTGATTCTACCACTAAAACATGTCTTTATACTGATTCAACTGATTTTACTTTTGTTATTTCTTAGCACTTTCTTCACATTACATAATTAACA
Source organism: Diplodus sargus (assembly GCA_903131615.1). NCBI lineage: Eukaryota > Metazoa > Chordata > Actinopteri > Spariformes > Sparidae > Diplodus > Diplodus sargus. Next base: position 2,860,173 of record CAEMYA010000205.1, read on the forward strand.
GCCTGGGGTTATCAGAAACATTTAGAGATTAGAGAAGAACATTTTTTCTCTTTTTTATGCTGTAGAAAGTTTACACATTCTTCAAGTTTTCTTTGGATTTTCCTGACCGTTTACTTTCCTCTGCCGTTCAAGTGCATAAGATAACGAAGCTACAGACAACTAGCCCATTGATGCCTTTGGCTGTGTGTATTGATCACATGATCCTCACCAGGTCATGCCGTAGCAGTCCGTCGAGAGCATCCTCAATTTTCATCATGAACCCTGATATTGAGGAGCTTATTATTGAGTGTAATGTGCCAAATCAAAAATGGTATTGTTTTTTCTACAAGGGCTGTAAGTTTGGCAGCTTCGCATGATTGATAACTTGCAAGCATTGTGTAATGTAAAGCATCAATACATTAGAACATCCAATCAATCAGCAGTCATAATGAGTGGAAGAGTAGCTACTCCTTCACAACCTAATGATTAACTCTGCAAATATGGCACGTCCATGCGTGCACCTCTGTTGCCCCTGCAAGGACCTGACAACAATAGCCCACCTGGGCTCCGCCGCTGCAGCTCAATGTAATCAAACGCTGTGTGCTCAGAAAATGCAGACATGTTAAAATCTGAAAGGATGACATTAAGGATGAGAAATGAACAGGATGACAGAGGGCTGTGTGAGACAATAAAATCAAGGCCATCCAAGAACCAAGATGGATTGATGAGTCCATTGAGTGGAGATGGCAGGCAGCCAGCTAGCACAGAGGTCAGTGCAGAAGGATATCTCTTGGAAGAAATGATGCATTTAAGAGGGCCAAGGCTGCTAGGGTGGGCTCACTGGCGGGGAGAGAAAGAGGGAGATATGAAGTGAGCGATGGATGAGGAGGCGGGGAGAGGAGGCTGGTATGTAGATGAAGTGGGGACGTGAGAAATATTAAAATGAGAAAGAGAAATGATGGAGAGTGAGAGGAAGATCTATTAAGCTGGATACAGGTAAGTGGACAATGGGAGGAGAAATATGGAGCGGGAGGGTAAAGAGAAACGAGGGGTTAGAAGTGGAAGACAAAAGGCGACAGGTTGAGAAAACAGGATGTGACGAGCCAAATCATTTGAATTAGAACTTGGAGCATTAATGACCAATTTGTCACATTCCAGCTAACAATGTTAGAGGATAAAATACAATAACAATTCACACAGCACGTGAACACACAGTGTACTAGAGAGCCTTCCTCTCTCTACAGAGACACTAGTTTCCACATCACAGCATGAGCCAAAAACATTATGCCTAGGGAGACTGGTTTTATTAATCAAACTGATTATTCAATGAGTCAGGCACTCTCACAAACAAGGAAAAATAATGGATTTGAGCCCTAGCCACCAAAAATGAAAAATACCACCCATCTGCCCATTGTGATTTGCAGCGATGGATCCAGCTAAGTGTCTGCTAACACCCCGGCTGGCTAATTGAGTTAGGTTTATAACGGTGAGGTCCACAATGAAATTTATGGAACCCATCTGCCACATAAATAAACAATGGCAATGGAGATGAAGCGAATCAGTCAGAAGTTAACTGTCTGACTTTTCAAAAGGTCTCGGCTCTATTCACTGTTTTGCGTGCCATCTCAAGACCCTGCCTCTGCTCTCTGCTCCTTTCAAAGTCGCCTATTGACATTCCCCCGTTTGCCTGAGGGCCATGGAAATCCACGCTGCAATGCGAGCAGCAATGCGAGCAGCAATAGAAGTTTTCTGCCCTCATGATTTCTCTCACCACACTTTTCTGAAGAGATAAATGCTGCTCAAGTCATTAGTCAACTATGGCTGATTGATATGCTCTTGGGAGGCCCTGAGAGTGCAACACTTTGCTTTATGTAACAAATCAAGGTTACCAGACTTATAAATGGAGGTATTGTCAGGGTGAGGTACAGGAAGGAGATGTGTGATAATGGTGATTTAATACCCTTGGAGTGTAACGTGAGATCTAAGGATCCAGCAGCAACTATGTTTATTTGATAGACAACAGTCACATTAAAATGTACAATGAATGAGTTCACTGGAAGGGCTTCAACAAAACTTCAAATCAGAGCGCGGTAGACATAAAGAGCTTTAACTCTTCTTTTAACTCACCATGATAATGTTTGATGTGTCAGCTCATTGCACTTCTCTCTATTTAGAAATGCAGTCAAAGAATGAAATGAATCCCCCTAAGAAGTCCCCAAGGGAAGTTCTTTGGATTTTTTTTTCCCTCCTCCATCTGTCAAAATCATGCTCTCACTCCAATACACAGCCTGCGGAGTATATAAAACGAGAAGATTGTCGTAAATGTATATTAAGCTTTTTAGAAGCACTGTTGACAACTACCAAGGGCTAAATTGCTCAGTTGAAGCAGAACCTGGTGCCAGGCAAAGACGTAACATCCACATAATCCAGGTCATATATAGAGAGAGATGTCTAACCCACAGGAGCATCATACATACATCCATGTGCACACTGTGAAGCGCTTACTAGGAGGAGATAAAAAGGTGTTTCCTCTTAGGCAAGTCACTAGGCTAGGCTGAACTGCAAATTATACTTTGAAGATACAAATACAGTTGTTGTTTTTTGACCAGGAAAACACGGACTGCAGGGGATAAACAAAAGAATATGATCTAAGCAGAACCTGCGGCACTTTGGCTCATTGAAAGTAGTGGTAATAATAAGTCAATTAATCACTGTTGTTCACTGATGGAAAAATCAATTAGCAGCTGTTTTGATAATAATCATTTTTTTGTGTTGTACAATTAATGGTTGGTTGGTTGGTTGGCAGTGTTGGGAGGATTACTTTTAAAATGTATTCCCCTACAGATTACTGATTACATGTCCTAAAATGTCATCTGTAATGTATTCCCTTGGATTACTCAAGTAAAGTAATGTATTCTAAATACTTACTTCAAAATCGTCTAGCTGAGCGTAAATGCAAACGTTGAAAAAGACAGAATCATAATCTGTTGATTAGGTACATTTTAATGGCTGAGAAATACAATAATGTTACATAATAAGCCCAGTGTTGATGAACGTAATATGTTCACCAGCCATGCCATATTATGGTAAGAACCAACCTAGTGGTTCCAATACATTTATGGACTAAATGGTAGGCTGCTGGCATGTAGTACAGTGGCTCCTTTAAAGTCTGTAAGCCCCTGTAAAAATACACAACTTAAAATAGGCCTTGTTTGTGAGTGTAGGACAAGCAACATGCATGCTGGCGGACATTAACCCTCCTTTCTTTCCCCCCATGTGAGCACTCTCAGCTGGCGGAGCTGGATTAATAGATGCCGGGGTCATTTCTCCGTTAATGCTAATTGGCCAATTTACCTCAAGATGCTTCTTCAAATTAGACGTGGAGTCCCTCGATGCTGAAAGCAGAGCTTGCACTGCACTGTGATGTTGCGGCCTTCTTGACCAGGTTTGTAGGTAAAATGTTCTCTAAATTTACATGCCAAAAATGCATTTTTGTCCTCGTCCTGGTCGTTTTTCTCATCCTCTGCCATTGTCATTCGGTTGTGTGGAAAGTGCTCTCGCACTTGGCTTACAGCGTACCTGCGCGCATAATGCCACCTGCATCCTCACAGTGCAACCTGCGTGTCGTGCCGTGAAGTAATCCCTACAAGTAATCCTTTTTTTGAGAGAGTAACTGTATTCAGAATACACCAATTTAAACTGTAACTTTAACAGAATACAGTTACTCTTGTTTTGTATTTTAAATACGTATGTATATAATCTGTTACTTCCCAACCCTGTTGTTTGGTTTGTCCAAAGGATTTAACAAAAACTACTCTCTTATCCCATTTTGGGTTAATTTCTTGTCCAATAATGAATGGATCCTGATGGACCTTGGCAGAGGAATGTGCTCTGCTGAGTGCCATTCTAGTTTTAAATTGAAGGTCTTGGGGTTGTGGACTGATGGCTAGACAAAACATCACATTTTAGATGTCACTGTGGGGTTTGAAGGGAATTTTGAATTTTTGGGGGGGACTTTTAAAGGTCCAGTGTGTAGGATTTAATGGCATCTGGTGGTGAGGTTACAGATTGTGACCAACTGAACAGCCAAATTCACGTAAAAAGGCCCTCTCTAGAGCCAGCAATCATTTCTCCTGTTTCTGGACCGCTGTAGAAATATGCCGGTTCAACATGGTGGACCCCATGAAAGAGGATCTGTGCCCTCTGCAGACATGAGATTCTCATTTCAAGGTAACAAAAACGGAAAACGTTCTCCTTTTCAGGTGATTATACGCTAACTGAAAAATGAAAATACTTGTTAGTTGCAGCCTGGATTTAAAGTGTCTCACATTTCCACAGTCTGCTTGTGATGAAGTTGTTCCAAGGAAGAGTTCCTAGAGAGCGAGTTTGGATTCTGTTTCTGACCTTTTTTCTTGCTGCGGGTGCTTTGTTGCGCTTAGATGTTCGCTGCAAGCCAGTGCTGTCATTTTGTATGACTCGCCAGGCAGGCAGCGTTAGTAAGTTTAGGCAGCTTGTGTTCAGGTTGTTACTTCAACCTCTCCTCATTGGACACACTCTCCATCTGCCTGGTCTGTGTCAGCTTGGCAAAAGTCCAGCTAGCTGTGGGTAACCCCTCCTTTCACCGCCATTGCATTCTCACGGGGAAAAAAATACCTACAGCAGTGCTTTGATAGTTTCTTTAAAGCACTGAACACCGCAGCTGGCTTTCTCTATATGAGAGGTTTGAGTGTGGTGATGCACAAAGACCTGGCTCCCCTTGTACTGAAATGTCAGACACGTTAAAATCACCTCTTTTTTGACCACAGTAGCCTCTGTGCAGTCCTCAGTCTGCTTTCAGTGTGACAGCTAAGTCCCAGTCCAATTCAGCTGACAGGCCTAGTTGCATCAGGTTGTGATCCCTTTGACGAGAGAGCCTTAACCTTTCCTGCTCAAAGAAACGTCAGACTCCAGATAAGTTGCAGATGGCAGCTCAGCCCCCTTCTTTTTCATTGTGCTGCAGAGGTGTGAATTCCCTCAAGGTAACTTGGCCTGCTGCCCCAAACACGGACTGTGCTCACTTCCTTCCCTCATAGCTTCGACTCCTTGTTGAACTCCACAACATTTCAACTTTTCCCAATAAGCTGTAGCTGCAGCTGTTACTCTGTGTACCTGCTATATTTTTTGCCCTAATTTGTGGAGTTGGATTTGTTTTTGGTCGTCATTTTACAAACGCGTCAAGTCGTACAGCACCTGTCAATGTCACAGATGAAGATCTACCATGCTTGTCTTGTCATTCCCTCAGTCTGATATCAGCACAAACATCTGAATGTAGGTCTGCCAGGCTCTTATTATGTAACCGTGGTAAAGATGTACATTTTTACAAGTTACACTAGTTTGTAGATATTGGCTACTTCTGCAATAAAACAAAAAACCCTTGTTAAGCTGGTGGGAAGTAGCAAAATCCTGCTTTTAATATGTACATTTTGTGGTATTGGATCTGTGATTTCGGCATTTGAGGCTTTTCTGATACTGGTATTGGTATCAGAACAACTCTAATTACAAGTCCATCCATTTTGCCTCTTGGATGCACACTTAGAACAGGACAATGGGCCCAAATCAGGCACTGCTTGTTTGTATTCTTTTATATTTGAAGACTATTGTATGTGGTTTGTATCAACCTAGTTGTCGGATACATTTTATAAAAGCAGAACATAGAAGTACATTCTCCCTGCATAAGCGTTTCCAAGTGGTACTATTGGTGGCGCTACTGTCACAGAGACAATTGAAAGTTGTTCCAACTACCAACAACCTGGGATGAAACATAGTTTATTTTTTCATTTAGCCTCTAATGGAGACATGAAAGCAGACAGAAATAGTGCCAGGCTGCCGGCCAGACTGAATCACCAGTCAGCTTCTTTTTTTCCCCGGCAGTTTTTTGCCCAGTGGCAGCCCAAATAGGATAATGATAACAAAGGTTATAGGCAACATTTACGTGAATTAATTCATTAATTCATTAATTGTAAGTAGCCGCTTATCCTTTACATGGTCGCGGGATGCTCAGAGCCGATCCGCGTGGCAGGGTATACCTTGGACAAGTCGCCAATTCATCACAGGGCTGAGATATACTGAGAAGAACAACTACTCACGCTCACATTTACATCTATAGGCAACTTGCATGTCTTTTAGATTGTGGGAGGAAGCAAGAGTATGCGGAGATAACCCACGCAGGCACAAGGAGAACTTCATAATGTCATGTTAGAGCAAGTTTACTCTAAGTAAATGTACTGAAATACTTACCCTTTTCATTGGCACCACATGTGATTGTACGTTAATGTTAGAAATTGGAAGGATATTATAGAGCAAGATTTCTCATTACGTGGTAATAAATTAAAACTTGGCAAAGACTTCAGAGTCGTTTATAGGAATAGAACATTTATCTCATTTGCTATGATCCATTATTACAATCTTCATTTTTTGAGCTTATCTAAACTTTTTAATTACTTCGGCTTTAAGGCTACGCCTGACTACGGCTGTAGCACTAACCTCTTGCCTATTAAATTCCAAATAAGAGGGCTATCTCTAATTTTCCCACATATTTACACACTATTAGCAACTTTATAATGGGAAACACTTGATCTCAAATAATGGTTTACGGCTTTATCCTGCCTACCATCATGGTCTATTCAGCAGCCATCTGTGTTTACTCCACTGGTGTTGAAGAATTGTTTCCCAGGGAACTCCGTGGATGAAAGGCACACATCGGTCGACACCAGTTCAGTTTAATCGCACTCTCTTATGGTCTGCCCTTATTGATAGATGCACAATATGAGCCCCCTTTTTGAACCAGAGGATTCAGCAGGTTTGCTTGTGGTATCTAAGACTTGGCTCTCTGCTTTGCCAAGATAATATTTGACTTTCATGCGCTGTCAGCTCACACCTTCTCTACCAGTCCACAGCCGGGGTAAGTGTCATGTAATATCCTAAAGCTGTGAGTGCTCATCAGGCACTTAACCTGTCTTTAAAAAAGCTGAGTGCTGTCGACGCAGATGCCTATTCCCAATTATGTTTTAAAGAGCAAAAGGATCTGACTGCCTCATGCATACATGACACATGCAGTCTTTAAGGCCCTTGGCTCATGCAATCAGCTGTTTGCTTGCTTGGTAACTGCTGCTCAGGGGAAGCACCGTCGAAACAGTCTTTATCCCTTTGGATGGTGCATATTATTACCACCGCCTGCACTGCTAGGAGGGCTGATTGCCTGGCAACACTCACATTCATTCTCACAGGAGTAAAGCTGCATCTTGGAATTATTTAAATGACTTTCATTGAAAGATGCCATTGATGATAACTGTGTTTCACCCTAACACATTAATTAGATACTGGCATGTGAATGTGAGAGGTTTCCATTAACCTCCTCCATTCTCTAAGCTGAACTGCCAGGGTTTGTCAGGGTATTACTTCATATCCTTCACACTTGCTGTTACACCGGATGAACCGACCGACGTGGAACGAAAGCTTATCTACATAGCTGCGCTTTCCGGAGATAAAGAAGGGAGATGGAAGCGCAGTTGGCCTTCTGCCGTCGGACTGGAGGAAGTGGAGAATTAAATTCTGGGAGTAAAGTGAGCATGTTACATGAAATAATTATTCACCGCATGAAGAACAGACCTTCCCAACACACGCTTACTTATCAGTTTTAAGGATGTGCCCTCACTCGCACTGAACTTAAATCATCTGGGACACAAAAACCCTAGATGATATAAGTTTTTTCTGTGCTTGCTCATGGGGGAAATGTTGGGTCTCTGTCAATAATTAATGAAGTATAATGGTTTAGACCTGCTCAATTTGGAATGTGTCAGGAGATGACTGTGAATTGGCGCTATACAATTAAAGATTGATTGATTCATCTTGTACCTGTCCAACAGCCAGCTGGTATTATGTTTCTTTATTATCTAAATAGCCTCATGGTATTTATGTAGTATTAAGTAAAAGAAAGGTATATTGTACAAGGAATAATGTACAAAGATGAATGCATGCTGTTAAAGTAACCATGTAAAATAAAATGGATAACACCGTAAGGCAGTTTCATTCCCATTCCAAAGCATTTATTTGGCGTTGAAGCGCAGCAGTCAGCCTGTCCCAGGTTTCAAGGATTATTAGGTGAGTTTGTGCTGTCAGGGACGTGCTGTTCTCAGGCTGTTATAGATGGTCTGTTTCAGTCAGGGACCAAGTATCCTATCAATCTAACACTTAAGTGTTAGAGTATCATCAGTACTTCAGACCTTGGTGTGCTCTATAGCTCAAAAGAATGGGCTGTCTCTTCCATGAACCAAATGATATAAGTGCGTCATGTTTTTTTGATTAGTTCACCATCAGTTTGTGAGTGTCTGGACAAGTATTGTGCTGTGTTGGTATATGTTTTCCCACCTGAGTAGTCACTGTCTAAGAACTAATGTCACATAACACCAATGTGTTGCTGTTGTTCAAGCTGACTTCCCATCGGTTCTTTACATCATGACCGCTGACTGTATAAGATAGTGGACAGAGCCACCCTTTCGTCATCCATAGATTTCCAAAGAGCCAGAATGAAGCTCAAGGTTGGTGGTACCGGTCTGCGCCATCTTGGCAGTGCCTGACCCTGCCTAATTCCTGGCTGATCAAAAATGGGTAAAGAGGTGGAGCATTGGTGGAGCTGAGGCAAGCTTTGTTAGTTAAACAAGCCCTCCTAGCTGGAAGCAGCCAAGCTAGCCAATACAAATAAGCTATCTGCTATCTGTTAACATTAAATTTTTCTTCCATACAGCAGTCAAATAAGATAAGTATAGCACATTGCAGTGGATTGTGACACCTCTGGGGCTCATAATGTCAGGCAAGATAGAGGGCAAATCCAGTTTTTAATCCTAAATATAAAAAAACAAAAACAAAAAAACAACTCAGTACTCTCCTCGACTCCCGCTATCTCCTCCACAGCTTGCCGGCTCCAGCTGCTGTCTGCCGGTTAACACTAACAGAGTCAAAACCGAGGCTGGCTCTGTCCCTCCACACCGGTCTTTTAGCCCACTTAACTGCACAGAAAGACATATTATGTGTCCGACTTATGAATTTAAATACAAAAGGCAACAACACCACAAATACAGCTGAAAGATTAAGTTCATTGACTGCAATTAGCTGATGAAGCCGAGCAGACAGCTCTTGGGTACCTGCCGTTTAAAGCGGCCATGCCCCTTATTAATGAGTAACTTTCAGACTATCATTGAACGAGTGAGTTGCATAGAAATGCAACCCTGTACAGTTGTCATGAAGGGATAAATTGGGTACAGAGACCAAAACCTTTTTTCATACCTGGTTGTAGGTTATTTGGAGGCAGTTTGGCCATTTGAGGAACTGCAGTTTTTGGTACTTCCGTGTTGGCTTTAATTCTCAGACCAAGAGGATGGCACTACATGATGTCGCTACATGAATGTGCAGTGGTAATCTCCAGACATAGCAGCAATCAGGAGGATCTTTCTCTCTGCGTGTTCACGAGCAGACACAGCCGCCTCTTCCTGTCCTGATTGGAAAAAGTGGAGGGGGTTACCAGAAAATGTGTTCCCTCTGATTCTGCAGGAGCAGGAGGAGGAGAGACATGGGTTACTGACCATACACTCTATGACAGTGATTACCGTTAGAGTATAGAGCTATTTCACATTTATTCTGATTAAAAAAATATCACTAACAGCAGTTTTAATGTTTTATTTTCTGATGCGTGATTTCTACCCTGCTGTTCAGAGAAGCTAACGACTTGTGTTTGCTGCTGTAGAACCTGTTTACTTTTGGATCACAGAATAAAAAAATCCTTTGAAATGCAAATCCTAACATGCACAAAGACTTTAAAATAGTGTTTTCTGCGACTCCCCTCTTATTGAGGAGCATGTGGCGTGTGTCCTGAGCTTGAAGATGGGTTTTGTGATGATACTGTCATCATTTATGATGCTGGGCTGTTTGCTCCGGGGAAACGCTATCTGAAAGAGTATCTACTGATGTTTTTCCCTAACATTTTTCTGACCGCTGCCTCAAAAAACAGCATTTGCATCATTATTGCAAGTGAGAATAATGAATAAATTATGCTCAGCGGTGAAGTATACAGATGTTAGAGTGTGTTTTTTAGTCGTTTAAAGTGGGGGCGCTGACCAGAGTGAAGGATTCCTGCACAGATTTATCAGATTATCCAGAGTTTTGATCTTCCAGCTGAGCTTTGAGCTGGTATCTCTTTGTTCAATGACACTTCAGAATCTATTTATCTTCTGTGCCGGTTTCTTATGCCTTTTTGAGTAGTATAAAAGATGTCCTTCAAGCACTAATCAGAAAGGCTCCTGATCAGTTGTGCAGGAAATGTAATAAAACATGTATAACAGTGGTAGGGGGTGCTCACATTGGCTACTGTATCTCCCAACAGATTGATCTCTGCACTGTGCAGCAGCAGAGTCAACTAAATATGTAATAGGCTGGCTATCTGCACAAGCTCAGGAAATTACGAATGGATATTTAATGAACTGGTTGGACTTCGATATATCACTTCAGCATGTGCAGGTGCGTGGGAGAGAGAAATGGATGTGGAAGGCAAATCACGTTGGTCAAGAAATAAATGTGCTTTATCTCATCAGTCTTTAATTAGACCATCGAGTCAACTCCCATGGAGGAATTTAATGCGAAAGCAAAGCCCTTTACATCTTATCATGCATTACCGTGGAGAGTAAAAAATTATGTGATGGTGCTGCATGTATGCAGAGATACAAAGATAAGATTGTCCATCTGTTGTGGAATGCTCGAGTCGTGTGCTCTAAATGGTATTAGTCTCAACGTATTATAAAAAAGTATTTAAACCCATTTTTCACATACGGCAGCCAAATTTAGATATCTCTCGTTGTAGCTGAAGGCAAGAGAGTTAAAATTCTCTTGAAATTGTCATGGAGACGACTCAGAGGACTGGTAGCAGCCGTGACAGCTGACAATGAATGGGTGGCTGACATTGTGCACAACATATCACATATTGTGAGGATGCAAAATTCGATGAAGAAACAGTTTCATCCCTGTAAATCTCTATTTCCAGTTCTGTCTTTCTGCGATGTGGCAGATTAGTGCCTGGAGGCTTCAGCGTCTTGCATCACTTTCATAAACATTGATTACTCGTCTACGTTTACAATTATAACATATTTTTTGCTTTAGCACGGCTACATGTTGAGCTGCATTACTGTAGCTGAATGGATGGCAGCATTAGGGTTGTTGAAAGCAAGTCTATGTGAAGAATTGGTGTCAAACATGCAACAGTATGCCAGGAAAGAAGATTAATGCTTCGGCTTCATGTACACAAAATGTACATTTCGCTCAGTGCATAACATGAACAAAATATTCCTGCTTTAAGTAACACTGAGCCTGATTGATGAATCACACAGCTTCATGCCACCAGATGCTGTAACTCCCCGAAGATGCCACTCTCAGAGTCCATGGACCGCACTACTTTACTGGCAAAGGTCCTATAGAAACGAAATCAAAGACAGACCAAGACGTTTTGTGAATTCCTCCTCCACACGCAAGTGCTTTCCCTTGTTGCTGAACAGAAAATGCTTTTGATCTAAAACTTGAGGCCGCTGTGTTCTCAGATGACAATGAATATTACATGGAAACAGCCTTGAGATGCAATTCGGCTTCCTGTCCTCTACAATGATGTAGCATTTGTCAACAGGAGCCGGTACCACAAGCAGGACTGGAAAAAAACAGACTCTCCGCAGACTTGCACAGGATTAGTACCGCAAAGAGTTTAACTAGCCTCCGTGACAGCTGCTGTCAACTAATTGAATTCTGTAATTCATCATTCATTCTTGTTTACTGCCAGCACAACAGGTGACAGGCTGATGAGACACCTCCAAAGAATTAAATGATGAATGAAAGCTACCGCTACTATCGCTGTGTGTCACGGGCTCCCTACCTATCAAATGACAGGATGTCTGTGTATTCGGTTGCATCAAAGTCAGAATGCTGGTTTCGGATGAAATTGCTTGCATCTTTTGAACCTGGTACACACCCTATCATTCAGCCTCTGTGTAGTGCTACATTATCTCCCATATTTCAAGAGAAAAAGGCCAAGGAGGAAGAAATAACCATTATGAAATGCAATTACAAGTTGCTCAGGGGTCCGAACACCCACGTTGCGCATTACATCGGGCCAAATTTTCTTTAGCCACGGTGAGTGGTTGCTCATACATATTGCACTAAGGAGAGATTATGTCAATTCATTTCCACCAGGCTCTGACATCGTTTCGCAGTAAGTGTAACACTCAAAAATTGATGCACCTGGATTTCAGCCAAATCCAACTCAGCCGCACACAAAAAAAGGATTTGAAAGATAATTTCATTATAGCTCTGTAGTTTAGAATTCCCTTTGAGTTCAAGCGAGCAATTTAGCGACATCACATGAGAGACATAATGTTTTCAGACAAGTACAAAGATAAAAAGCTGTTTAGTTTGTGTTACATAGCTGCCAGCTGTTGATTGGCTGCTGCATTACAGATATGAAACGCTAAATAAGGTGGAGTGACACTTGTGTGACGTATATTGGCACTTATTCAAATGGCCGTGACAGATGAGCTCGCTGACAATGAGAGTATGAGAAGCTTATAAACAGTTTTTTGAATGCTGGATTCCCACTTAAAATCTTCAATCCTATGTCATTATAAACATCCTCCCTGCTCAGACGTCATGTCTTTTTTTCCCTAAAGCTACCAAGATACACTTTCAGCATCTTGAAAGTGTCTGCAGATGCAGTGGCACTTGATTACTTCCATCAAGTCTTCATTAGTTATGCCTTAATCACAGATCATAGCAGCTGATGCACCTGGGAGCGAAATGGTCTTAATATGGCTGCTGGCAGAGATGAGCTCTCCAGCTGTTTGCTGCCCTCCAAAGCTGTCAGCCCTCATTTGAGCCAATTGCCCTGTGGAACTCAATAATCAAACCTGTAATAACCTCACACAACCTCAAATGCACCAGTGTGCAGGGCCAGCCGCTGCACATCCCAATTTCTTTCTCCGTCTCTTCCTTTGGCCCAAATCTACAGCAAGTGTTGTGCAGGTCTGTGTGCAAATGGCAAACTGAGTATGATTAATTTCTGGTGGCTGGACTTTAAAATATGCCCACCTAAGATTAAGTTTTTAAAGTTAGTTAAAATGGCTTGACAATGAAGTAAACTTCAAGGGACCACATTCAGGGTGGCTTCAGGGTTACTTTTGGCCTGTGATGAAACAAAAATTGAAAAGATTGTTAAAAAAGAAGAAGAAAAGAAATCACAGATACTATCGATAACATCGATCAATCAAACCTTATTTTTACATTTTAAAGGGTAACTCCACCAATGTTATTAGGGATGTAAAGATTCACTGACATGAATCGGTAACTGTTTTTAACATTAAAAATGCGACGACATCGATACACGGACCTCTGTATCTCTCTATAAAAGCAAGGAACTTCTGTCTGTCTGTGTGTATGTGTGTATGTGTGTGTGTGTGTGTGTGTGTGTGTGTGTGTGTGAAATATCTCTGCGGATCAGGATCAGACTGACCTGAGAGT
>CAEMYA010000205.1:2892387-2902864 GCA_903131615.1 Diplodus sargus
AATTCTGGCTTATAACCTCCATCACCGGAGCGTGGCATCCGGCCCCTCCACTTTCCATCCCGGCGAGAATATGCTGAATTGTGATACACGGCACACGAGCCGCGCTGAGCCTATTTTGTGCTTTCCCTTCTGTGTGACAAACTTTCCTCACCGCACTTTTCTCCGAGTGCGAATCTATCAGCAGCCATCCAATATAGAGCTAAAGACGGCCAACATATTTCCCAAACGGCATGTAATATGACACAGAAACAATACTTGACTCTCGGCTCGGGGGCAGAGGGAATCGGAAACGCGGATGATTCAGCCGGTTTGATCTCGCCTCATCATCCACTCTGCTGCGTGGCTAATTCGAAAAGGCCAAATCTGCAAATAGCACAGTGTTGCAGCCTCCTAACAGGTAGAGCGTGCTTCACAATTTGACACCAGAACACCAGTGGTGGCACAACAAGGCGCGGGATACGCACATCCCACTATAAAACATGCTCTTTGTGATGCAAATGGAGCCCTCGTAAACAAACGAGGCAGATCACGTGTAACCACGTCTGATATTTGGATGATTCTGATCGCACTCAATCCTGGGTTCATTTACGTAAGTGACTGGATTTCGAAAAAAAACGGCAGCACATACATCCACTGCAACCACGGCTATCAAACGTGCTCCACTTTTAATCGTCCCCCTGGGTACGCCATATGGGAGATGCTGAAAGACATACTGCTGTCATTCGTGGCTCTGTCAGTTTTCGTTAAATGTGCTGCCTTGCACAATGATGGTGGAGGTAAGATATTACCCCATTATCCCATTAAGGTTCGTACCTCAGAATCTGCAGCGTTCATTTTCAGACAGCTCGTCTCCTGCACCATTTTCATCCCGTTCTGAGAGATGATGCTCCTCTGCGATGCTGCACTACCATCTGCTGGGGAGCCGACGGGAAGAGCCGGTCGCACCAAATACCCCCCCTTCTCTCTCTCTCTCTCTCTCTCGCTCTCTCTATAACAGAGATTGATTTCTCTGTCTGTCACGGATGACATTGTACGACTGCTGTGTTTAAATTAGCAGCCGTCTGATAAAAGAATATAACTGGATCAAATGTCCCTGGACCCCAAAATCTTATAATTCATCAACAAAATACATTGAAGTGCTGTAGCCGTAACAAAAGCCCCTTTTGACGGGGCTTCAAATTGACAGGGGGGCCCGTGACAGCTCCCGTTTATGATCAGCCTGTTGTCTGGCAGCCGGGAGTGCTTGACACCGCGCTCAGCCAATAGCCACAGCTGTTTGACTCCTCTAAAAAAGACAGCGCACAACACATTATGTAATGCAATTATGCATCAACATTAATAGCAGGCAATTGTGCAGGCAAGCAGCCAGCTGGGATGGGTTTATATAACTGCCACAGACTTACAAATAAAAGGAAAGGGGGGGGCAACCTCTTCCTGTAAGGAGCAAACTCGCCGACCAGCACGGGCGCATGCAGCCACGCGAAAAAAAACCATAAGTTATCCCTCCGTTCATGCAGTCAGCCTTGAGACAGTTTAACAAATTGCTATGACATAATTGTAATATGGCTTCCAGTATGTCACGTTGTTAATCTGTATAGCTTGGCTTACGTTCAGGTGCTGTATATCGAGCTCAGCCATTGGTGAAAGTGCTCTCGCGCAGATTCATTGAATTAAGCCTTCGTGCATAAAGAAGACGGAGAATAGCTTTGGGCACTCCTGGTGTACAATTAGCATTACGCCTTTAATTCAAGTGTATCCCTTATTATACCCAAAGGATAGTTCCATCAGCAGACTACAGACGTGCCCGCAGTGTGTTTAATGTACACAGCGGATAAAGGATAGCGAAAACAAATATGTTAACAACAAACGTTACATAAATTAGCACGCATTATCAGAAGCGTGGGTGTTCTTAAGGGATGCGGAGGAGTCACACACAAGTCGAGTGCGGCTCCTCCGCGGCCGCACGCGGTGACGTCCACGCTGAGCTCAGGCGTCGGTAGGTGCGGTGCGAACGCATCTGCGAGCGCGAGGCAAGAGTTCGTCTGTGGATGTTTGTGCTAAACTTGGCGGTGTGACACAGAGAGCTGAGACTGCTCAGGGCGATGACAGCAGCAGCCTCCTGCGCCGTTTAATGACGGCCACGCCGGAGCTCTGGTGTCTTATACAAGTAGATATTTCATCCTGTGCCGCCGTGGGTATACATTTAACCGAATCGATTCATGCATGTCTTGGGGTTGATATGTACCCTGGTTAGTGCTGTGAATAGTAATCACCCACCTTGAGAAGACCGACAGTCTCTGCTGCCACCCAGAGGCCTTCGGGGCTGCTTCGCTTTGCCGGTTTTATTCATCGTTCTAAAAAAAAAACAAAAAAAAACGTCGAGAATGTTTTCTACTCAGAGACCCGCAGCAAGCACTCTCTTACAGTTAACGACAGACTGAAGAATATTAATGCAATCTGATGCAGTAAATGTACCCAATCACTCACGGTGGCTTGAGAGAGAGGGAGTAAAACTCAGATTTGAAGGCCCTCACAGGCAGGGTTTTATCCTCACTCAGCTCCAGAAGGCAGATGCAGTGTGTGTGTGTGTGTGTGTGTGTGTGTGTGTGTGTGTGTGTGTGTGTGTGTGTGTGTGTTTGCACATGCCACGGGGGAAATGACTTGCAATCTAAACAGCTGTAAATTTTCAGCTGTAGCGCAGCCTCAGCCTATGTCAAGATTTTATAACTCAGATTGATTGGAATTATATAATGCTTGTGCCGTGACTGACCGACTCCACTCAATGGATCTGTAAAAGGAAAAGGATCATGCAGGAGCTCGGGTCGTAAAAGAAGCCGTGAAAGATAAAGGCAGGGTTCACCGGGGGCAGAAAGGACCACAGCCGACTGAGAAATCTGAATGCGCTGGCAGGTCTGGAACTGCACACAGGGAACGTTTTTATCTGACAGTTTACCTCCTAAAATAGAACACTTGGTGAATCACCTTTATTCCCGGCCTGCTGGGTGCTTGGAGCCTCAACAGTCTGCTCCAGATATACCCTGCGACTCATTTTAACAACCTGTGCAGCCGCACTCCTCTGCCGTGGACCACTGAGCATGTCTTGTGCAAGAAATTGGAGGTTAAGAGGCAGATGTTATTCAATTTTCAGGATTCTGATTTCAGATATAAAAGGGTGTTTGTTAAATGGCTCGGAAGTCCTCGGGGGCTCAACACCGGCGGACCCTTATTTAGCAAACAGCAAGCTCCTCGAATTCAAATCAGGCAAACCTGCTGAGAGGAGGCTTTACAAGGCGCTGTTCATTAAAACGTTGTTAGCTGGAAGGATTATTGGAATTTCTCACAGAGGGGAGCCAATCAGGACCGAGTCCAGCTGTGATGTGTTTACTGGAATTAGTCCATGAGAATCTGAACTTTTTTAAAGCTGCAGGAACTTTAACAGTTAAGTTCAATCCCTTATGTTTTTGTTGTGGTTTATTATCTATAAACATTACTTTTAAGAGGGTCTAATTAAGGATTCAAACTGGGCAGCTTTCACATCAGGCCACCACCGCACAGAGAAAAATGGAAAAATGGGATGAGATGGAAAATCGTAGAACTAGTCTAAGACTGGCAGGACTCTGTAAATTCTTTTAATTCATCTTGACCCCAAATGGTGTAGGTGTTGTCAGAACTCATCATTTGTCATGTGTTGCGCATTTATTCAACTAATTTCATTTGCAAGCTGTGAACCAATGATTACAACTTATGAAACTGTCTCATCAATTTACATCACAAGACTATAAATCAGGCATTAGACACACATTACATTAAATTGCTTTCATTTATTGAATACTTTGGTCCAATAGCACGCATTGGATTTGGGATCACGCTAGAGCCCAACAGATACATGGGTTGACCTTTGTTATCAGTCGATGCCCATCACAGGTACATCAGTATCGGTGTATGTGCATCTGAGATCCACCAGATGTGAAAACTCATTTTCTTTCAGAAAATAATGCAGAAAATATGCCTGGAGTAATTCAAAATACTTAAATTCCCAGTGAATTGAAGTTTATGAGGTTTAAAGGTTACAAGGTTTCAGTGCACTGCACAGTTTATTGTTAAATATCCACTATTAATATATCTTTTTAAGTATTTAATAACCATATTCGAAGGCATCATTTAAAAGAATGTGTCATGCTCTCGATTCCATGTCTTTCTGTTTTATCTGTTTTTATTTTTCATGCCCTCTTGTGTCCTTTAAGTGTCTCTTGTGTATTCCCCTTGTTGCAGTTTGTCTCCCTCTGTCTGTCAGTGGCTGTGTCCAAATTCAGGGGCAGCATCCTTCGGAGTGCGTATTTGAAGTGCAATTACGTCACTACGCCGCGCGAAGCCTGTCCAGATTCAAAGTGTCCTCCAAATGCTCCCCACAAATGCCTCCTTCTTTTGCCTGTTTCTGGAGGACACACCGCTACTATCCTTCGTAGCTACAAATTGCCCAAGATTCATTGCGCTCCCAAACAGAATAAATAAATAAATAAATAATGGCGACCTCAAGTGGCGCAGATCTCTCATTTAAATGTAAGTATTGGGTCTATACTCAGTTTTTACTCATTTTTACCGTCAAACGCCAGATATGTTAAACTTCAAGGGACCTCAAAATATCAGTTAAAATACGTTGGTAATGCTCAACTTAATGCCTTTTACTTTCAGCCATTAGACATTCAGAGGTTGACTTATATCTTATATCATACTGTGACTGTGGAGATGTTATAGACTCGTTTTACTTCATGTACATAAATGGACCAAGATGAACAGATTTAGATCAGGCTGTGATCCGTGTAAAGTCTAGTTGGAATAAAGAGCTAAGTTTATGATTATCCTTATGATGATTATATATATCTTTTTGCTGTATTAGAACCCTTTTGTCTGTTGACATAACACAAACATCTTTTACATTTCATCGTGTTTTAGGGAGCAAACAGAGAGCTTCATCACTGTCCGAGGTCAGAACAACATTAGTTCACAGGGTGAAACATTCCGCCACCTTGATGGAAGTAAGGCTATAATATATAATAATAAATAATAAAAAGCCGATCTGTCAGCCCTGATGTCACTTGTTGTAAATCTTTGCATCGCTGTGTTACTGTGATCTTGTGTTGAAATTTTCTCTTGCTTCGAAGAGGAAGAAGGAGGACATGAGGCTGCAGAGAGCATGGAGAGGCTCTTCTCTGCTCCAGAGGACAATCCTGACATTATAGCCCTTGTTATTTAGTGAATGTATGGCTTCTTTTTATATTATTTGTTCATAATTGTTCATTTTATATAATTCATGAAATAAAATATTGTCGTATTGTTGCACGTTGTCTATTCCATTCAGTATTTACAGCTTAAGCACAATTTATAACAGCAAACACCATGAAGTGCTACTTTTCAAGGGATTGAATGTTTTCTTTTATTATTAAGGTCTTAACATTTACAACTATTTACAAAATGACAGCATAAAACATATTATTAATTATTAACAAAAACAATTATTATTAAAAACAATATTTAAACAGTTACAGATGATGGACAGTAACAGGCTGAGCAGGAGTCCCTGCAGCGCTGCTGGGCTGGATGGTGTCAGTGGGACATCTTCTGGGTCGGTACTGGGTCTGCAGGTCTGACTCGATGGACGGCTCCAATGTCACTAAGAATGTTTTAAGAAAGAGGCAAGAATTATAATTTCATACTCATACTCACATACTATAATAATAATAATCATAATAAATTACAAAAAACAAAACTATCTACCAACATGTTAAATACAAAGCCTTTAAAGTCATAATAAAACCATATGTGGCGATCAGCAGTTTACATGTCAGCATTAACGTAATGTATCAGTATGTTAATGACCGCAAACTGTTAGCTAGCTAATAATGGTAATATTGATAACATTATTGTGGGTTCAATAACAGGTTTACCTCTCCACGGTCCTCTCAGCCGGAGATAAACCAGCCGCTTCTCCCCTACTTCCACATGGAGGAGGATTAAAAAGGAAATCAGGAATTCCTGAAGCTCAAACAGATCTGACAGTCAAACTTTACTCTTCTTGTCATTTTTGCAGACCTGGGCTGCATACATAGTGACGTACGGGTAGGGGCGGGATCATCTCGCAACCAGGAAATCTTGCGAAGGGTAGACTGTCCAATTTCACAACAGGCTGACGCTGCCTGCAGGTCTCTCTGAAGGACCCTGCCTTTGCTGGCGGCGAAGGATGGGTCCTTGAAGGATGCTGCCCCTGAATTTGGACACAGCCACTTTCTTCTCCTCTGTGCTTCCCCCCCTCGTTACCTCACCTGGCCTCCTCCCTCCTCTCTCTCCTCACCTGTTCCTCGTCTCATCGTTAGTGTATGTGTACTTAGTTTCTGCTTTCCCTCTTTTCTTTGTCTGTTCATTGCCTCTGTTCCTGCTGCTGTCAGTGTGATGTCTCCTCCAACTTCTTTGTGTCTTGTCTACAGTCTCCTGTTTTGAGTTTTGCATTTTTGAACTTTGCTTTTTGGTTGTACTTTGTCTTGCTGTTTTTGTTGCTACTTTGTTTTCTGGTTCCTGGACTGATATTTCGTGTGATGCTCCTTGGTTTTTTGTTGCATTCAGCTTTTGTTTTAAATAAAAGTTTGCCTTTTGTTCCCCCTGTTCCCTGCCTCTTGTCCTGCGAGTACTGCATGTGGGTCCACCTCCTATTCTCCTTAGCTTTCCCCTTTAAACCCCGGCGTGACAGAATGTCTGTGCCTGCTTTCCATGTATATGAGAATATCAGCTGATGACTCTATAAACCTTTTTTTTTTCCACTCCCCAATACTGCTTTCTGCATCAGCCCAAAAAATCGATCAGGTCAAGCTGTAGTTAAGGCTCCAGGGTCCAGTCTCACCTCCAGCTTAACAGAGGATACATGATGGGACCCTCTTTGTGCCTTTTCTCTGTGTAAGTATTTTAACTGAATCATGTGTCTAGTATCCAACTCAGCACCTCCTCCCACATTGATTAGTCACCTCGACCATAGAGAAATCTGTTTATAAAATGCTGGGACACTGTGTAAAATGTAAATAAAAAGACAATGCAGCCATTGTGCAAACAGTTGCACAAAGCGTTCCTGAGCCCATGTGGTAAAATCCATTATGCAATCATGTATTTCGCAAAGTCACCTTGCTTGTTAACGGCTGAAAATTTTGAGGGTGCCCCCTTCATACCAATCATGATGCCATCACCTGTCACCATTAAACCTGTTGGGCCTGTGGAATGTCCCTATCCAGTGTTTTTTTTTCACTAAATGGCAAGTTATCAAATTCGGCTTTATCTATGTGTTACAGTATCTTTTTGGAATTGCAGTTGTACTTATAGGTCTGAATACAGCTGTTATATCACAGCAAAAGCTGAACTAAATGCATTGTGTGTTTTTCTTTTTGCAATAAATAATGTTTTAACCAGCATGTTGACACAGGTATTTTACTATTGCGTTCATTGTATCACAGTTTTTAAAGTACTATAATTCAGTGCATTACATTACTTATAAGGTTAATGATATTTTTTCAAATATGATATGTTGCTATGAATGTCCGTTCACCCCCTCAACTCTGCAACATGTCAGCACATCCTGATATGAATATGGGAGAGTAACAGACTTTTTAATGATAGCTCATGAAATGGTGATAAAATTTAATCAACAGTTAAAACAGCCAACCAGGGAGTAATCTCTGAGGCTCAGTCCCCAGAAACACTCTGTTCTCCAGGGCCATTCTATATTTTGCAAATCCATGGTAGAGTCATACTAATTAGGAATGCATGTAATGGATGAACTATTGATATACAAAATGAGTTACCACATTTTTTTTCACTGGTTTTCCAGTTTAATACTGTTAAGAATGACTACAAAACGCCTTTTTGCCATTGTTGGGTCTGATATTGGCCTGCAGGTGGAACACGGAGCGATATGCATGTGATGAAAATTTTTAAGAAACTGGGGAACTTTTTAAATGGCTGTTTCATGAACAGAAAATATGTTTTCCTAGCCTTAACCAAAGTGCCTGACCACAGACTGGATGCAAACCCTGGTTTAACAGTCCTCGAATTTGTATACCTAAGATCCACTCTAACCACCTTTGCCATCCACCCGCTACATTCATACCTATATGTGGTGTTACATTCAATCAAAGCAGCCACAAAAATGAGTAGTGCTGAGAGTCAAGCATTTTAAGATTTGTGTCCATGTACACGAATCCTGTAGATTAGATTTCATGACTGTTTCACAAATCACCAGGATACTGTGTTATCCAGGCACAGTAATTTTGTTTACATCATACATTTAATTAAAAGTAAACTCCTTAATTAAATCTAATTGAAATTAATGCTGCTGCTGTTGCTCTAATTAATGAGATTGCTTCGGTGATGCTGCTTTGAATGTTCCTAAGACGCTCATGGCTCCAAGTACCACATGTTTGTAAAACAGTAACAGAGTAACTCTGTTACTATCAGAACATATAGCCTCATGATATTTCCATGCAATTTCAGCAGATGGTGCTGTCAACACAAAGCGAGCAGCGTGCAATTCTGACAAACAACCACAAGAGGGCAGACGTGGCTCACAAGTACACTCAGTCAATGAGGAAACCAACACTGATGCATCTCCACCTGCACCTGTGGGCTGAAAGCAGCTTCACAAGACAACTGGATGAACTTTATGTGAAGTCTTCTTGCAGTATCTTGATGGAAGGCACGTATGCAGCCTTTTTTTTATCTTGCACCCCGTCCCTGCAGGACTGTGTGATGGTGGCTGAAGCAGATCAGCACCAAGGACAGCGACACGGTTCAGGACCGTGGACAGCTCCTGACTGAGACTCATTGCAGCACGGAGCTGTGGGAGGATGAATGATGAGGTCACGATGAGTGTCCACACCGTGTTGTCCTGCAAACCCACAAGGCAATGACACAACTATTGGAGGTACACATGTTAGAGTTTGGGCCAGTAAAGTACGGAGAAGTTGCAGGGTTTTGTTTTTTGGTTGTTGTTTTTTTTCAGGACATCGTGGTTGTCACGTCTTCTTTGCAGGACATTGAGATTAATGTCGCAGCCTGCCTACTCATCCTCACAGAGACCAGATGAGACAGGACGGGACGATTCAAGGAGAAATCTGGGGTTTCCTCAAGCCGGGAGGGGGGTAGGGCGGGGGGGAGCTCGGGGAATAAGGGGGATTTCGCAATCACTCGCCCACCACAACGAGGATGGCGTCACTGCAAGTACGTCAGAGAGGCGGTAAAACAAATAAATAATGGAGCGGGGGGTGGTGCTGGTTAACCCCCTCTGTGAGGCAGTAAGCCAGCGCAATGAAACGTGTAGTATGCAGCAGCAGCAGGTATTAGTTGTGTATCATCTCCTCGTGTGACCCTCAGGAGAGCAGCACGACCCGATGGAACGTTCGATACGACCCGATGGAACGTTCGATACTACCCGAGGGACTCGTGCCTCGCTCTGAGGTCATCCTCTCCTCTGATTGGCTGAGGGCGCGGTCGCCGCGATCCCGTTACATTCTACACCATAAAACTCAGCGGCTCGCGACGGCGAAGATGAATTTCGTGCCTTTTTTTAATGACTAACACGCGGCGTGGGAAAGTATACTGACGAAAAAGAACCCGCCCGGTTAGCGTTGAATTATATATGCTCATTAATATAATTACATCAACTGACTTGATACGTTATACTTCTTGTCAAATCATCAATGAAAACGTCAATTTACAACACAGCTTTGATGCTCAGTCCTGAATCAACCACCCCTAACTCTTACACGACATGGTATCACCCTCAGATCACGTTCCTGTTCGGTCAACACCGCTCTACGCATGTCTGAATTGGCACACATACACGGGGGGTGAGATGATTGGTTTTAAAGTTCTTCCACCCTTTAAGCCTATAGTCTACTCTTTAAGACAATTGATAGCCTAATTAGCTAATTGGGGCAGCTAAAAATAAACGAAATGTTGTTGCACTTACATAGGTCGTCATATCTCAGTGAAAGACAATTACATTGCCACCAGTCTTCTGTGTGATATGGGGGTGCGGGAGGCAAAGTTAGATCCAAAATGGAGTCCAGGAGAACCCATTAGTAGCTCAAGCAGGTTAAAGAAAAAGTTAGCTGTAGCATTATTTAATTAAACTGTTTACAAATGGAACACAGGCTGAATTAGGAAATTGGTCCAAATTATTGCACACAATGACATGTTTGTGGTGCTGATGTAATATACTATGATGTAATATAATATGATTACAGTCACATTACAGCTTACTATTTTCTTTCTTTTCTTTTCTAAATGCTGCAATAAAAGGGGAGAAGATGACGTGGTTTTGCTGTGTTGAAGCTCATTTTCATGGTGTACCAGTTCACATCTGGGGTGATCAATAGTGGAGGCTGGAGAGAGAGAGTGAGAGAGAGAGAGGGAGGGAGGGAGGGAGGGAGAAAGCGAG
>CAEMYA010000205.1:2902900-2918078 GCA_903131615.1 Diplodus sargus
AGCGAGGAGGGGGGGGGGTGGGGGGGGACGTGATAGTCTCAGCCGCACTGTGAAAGGGGGCCGTCCCTGTTGGTGGAGATCAGCCCGAGTAAGGCCCACCTAGTGATCATTTGAAAATATCTCCCGTTTAGACGTTTAGTTTGTGTCGACTGAATTCAGAAGGGGACGAGTTGAAGGCTATTTGTAAATAGGTAAGCACTATTTTTTCTCTCCTCTTCTCTCATGCCTTGATAATTAATCATTTTTTAAGCATATAGAGGTCACACACCATTTGAGGAGCGTGCACGAGAGCGTCGTCATAGGAATAGAAAAAAAATAATAACTAACCTGTATTCATTTATATGTAAACACTCTGGCTTTCCCGTGTCAGATTATCATCAGTGTGTGTCTTTAAGGCAGAGAGAGACTGAGTCAGGCGCGGATGCAAACGTGACAAATGGTGGACATCGTGCACTGGTACACGTAGTAACTGAACACTTGACCTGCAGCATCCAGGATGAGGCTGTGGAGGTTTAGGGGTCTAATGCAACAATTTATATATATTTCGAGGTGTGAAGTCTGCAGCCTCCGTCGGACAAGCTCCCATTACATCCACATGATGCTACGTTCAAACCCCGTGTTTGTGTGTGCACACACGGCGTGGATCGTGCCTCCCTTCCCCCAGCAACGTTGTGTGTGTAGGACTTGCATTACACGCCACCCTCTAGTGTAATGTGCTGTACAGTCCGTTATAAAAGACGAGGGCCTGCACCTTCTACCCAGGCGCTGTCCTGCCATCCCGCTGCCACCGAGAGTAGCATTACAAGCGTGCAATAATTAATGAGCGCCTCCTCGATTAACCATTTCATTGAATTTTTTTTTTTTTCCCCTTTGAATATTTCATGCTTTGACGATGATTGTGAAAAGGGGGTTGAACGCATGAGTGAACAGAGGGTTTTTACTACACTGATGGCTGTGCTGCAGCTGTCAGCATCTACCACAGGAGGCGGTGCCGCCTTCTTTCACCATATGGTCTAACATCTCATCCTTTTTTTTTATTGGGAGAAATATAAACAAATGTTATAATTCTGTCTGCATGTGTGATGCAAACATGTCACCTTTGCATATCAGTCAGATCAGTAGAGTCACACAGTGACAGCTGTGATGGTGACTGACAGCAGGTGTGCTCCATCTCTCCACAGTAGCTCGGCCAAGATGGATGTGTT
Organism: Diplodus sargus; assembly: GCA_903131615.1. Classification (NCBI taxonomy): domain Eukaryota; kingdom Metazoa; phylum Chordata; class Actinopteri; order Spariformes; family Sparidae; genus Diplodus; species Diplodus sargus. The sequence goes on from CAEMYA010000205.1 coordinate 2,904,106, forward strand.
TATGAAGGGTTTGTCTAAAGCGAAAGAGGGGATGGCGGTGGCCGCAGAGAAGACCAAGGAAGGAGTCGCGGTTGCGGCTGAAAAGACTAAAGAAGGAGTCATGTTTGTAGGTAAGGCGGCCCACAAATCAAGTCTGTTGGCAGAGTGTTTTACATGCAGATCATACACAGGCCCGGCGAGGCTGCTAATGTTCCTGCTGTATGCAGGAGCTGCAACACATCAGCACACAGTATATTTTTTATGATTCCGCTCATGTTGCATTCCCACATGTCCTGGAACAAATGGTTAGATCATACAATAAGTTCCTTTTATTAGCACTATAGATAGCAGAAGTCTTTCTCCCCCGAGGCTGTTTGTGCTTCCTAGACTTCAACCTCTTTGTTCACCATCAAAATACAGTTAGATGACGATTACTGTTGTTACAGTATGAGAGTTTCACATACTGGGATAACCACCTCAGAATATATATGAGGACATCATGGTGTTGTGGTACTCAGCATTACACAATTATTGTTTTTTATTATCAGTCACAGTGATCCCTGAGAAGAGTTTTTTTGGTTTAACAAATGATGTATAATCATTTTGCAGATGATTCCGTCCCCACATACATACAACTTGTTATAGACGTTTATATAACACAAGTAAAATAACACTAATATGGTAGAATTTGATACCATAAATAAGCGTACACAGTATTTTCATATCACGGTATACCTAGAAACCAATATATTGCTGCAAGCATAGTGACAATATTGCAACCTCCCGGTTTCCCCTGTAAAGTATAGTTATTATATGTGTTGGGTCAAAATGAATGATGTGTTAGAGTGTACAGCATGATAAGCACTGAATGAACACACTCCTTTAAGTCGTTTATTATAGCAGCGGTAATTTGATAGATCAGTCAGCCCGACAGTTGATCAATATCTTTCCTTTAGGTATGCGGGCTGATGCAGTGTTTCAGTAATCAGCAGTGTTATCCTTTATGTCAAAACTATTGTCCACCATGAATATCAGTAGTTCTTAAAAGGAATCACTGGGACAAGGACTCCTTTTGACGTAGATGATGTGATACGAGGCTCTGAATGTCCTTATGCCCTTTTGCCTGACATGACTGGGCTACAGGCAGGAGGTGGGGACAGGGGTGGGGGTGGGGCGGCAGGATGGTGGAAGCAGCTCTTGCCACATGTCTGTGCATTGGACAGCAGAATATTGTACAAAAGTCTCAGCCCACGGTTACCTCCTGGAGACAAACGGACCTGAAGGCCTCTGCTTTTGTCCTTTACAGTGTAGCTTAATTGTAATGTGCACTGCCACGGATGAGTCCCTCTGTCTCGCGATTTTAATGTGCTTCTGCCATGATTTGTCCAAATGTATATCACTCACTTCGGATCGCTTTTTAAATAAACACCAGTGACGTGAAGGTGGATGGACACCTGAGAAAGGTTAGCAAGCAGCTGGCAGAGCAACGACAGAAAGTGACATTGTGTCGATCGCTTTGATCATCTGGTGTCAAAAAATGAAAGTCCACAGTGGTCGTATTCCAGCTTTGTGCCTCACTTGTGAAGGCAGCGATATGCATAATTTAATAATCTGTGTTGCTGGGCAATAATTCAGGATTATTCTTTAATGGTGTTCAATCATTGTGAAATAATGAAATATAAATGCCATTATAACCAATGCTAATCAGGTCTATTGTCTGAATAATTAATACCAAGTTAATTAAACACAATTACATTCACCATGTATTAGAGAGCCTAATTTGAGTTAGAAGGTTTAGTTGTTTTTGTCTGAGGCCGCAGCTAACAATTGTTTTTATTGGCGGTTGATCTAAAAAGCAATTTTCTTGATTGTTCAATTAATGATTGGGTCCATAAAATTGCAGAAAATATTGACAAACGCTCCACACAGATTTTCATGATGGCGACCTCACTTGTTTGTTGCTTGTCAACAGTCCAAAAACCAGAGATTTGACTGTAAACTGTGACACAAGAGTAGGAACAGAAGAACGTTGTCACAATCGAGAGGCTGGAGGAGGGGCATGTTTGGCATTTCTTGCTTGTAAAATGTCCTGTACCACACACTTGTTTTATTATATTTGGTCAGAGTCCCCACTTCACCCACTGCATATCCTTACTGACAAACAACCCCATGTTGTTTGAAATAATTTCCTCCATATTGGCCATGTCTGCTTGTTTGCTTACAGTTGGTCTGTGTGGGGTGAATGGGGGAGGGTTAGATGACTCAGGGGACTCAGTGCTGGACACAGGCCCTGGAACCTACCAGCCATTACAGATATTTATTTTGTCAGTTGTCAGGCTGTTGTCAGGGGGCCCAAATTTCCTGTGACACCCATGCTGGTGGGTTTTGCAGTCACCGGCTCGGACCATTGATCTGGTGATGGTATGTTTTGGCTGCTTTCAGTAGACACCGGGTTTTCCAGGAGAAGTTGTCAAATCCCTCTGCTTTTAGATGGAATCCAATTACCCTACATATTTAGCATTGTGTCGCTGTCACTCATCACCAGAGCCAAACATGTCAGGCTGCAATCAAAACACGTGCGGGCTCATTTTCCATCATCTCCGCGCTTCGTCTCACCCCGTCTTCTCCCCGCGGTACACAAGAGAGGCGAAGGAGCATTTCTGTGGCGTCTCCGTGCTTCTGCGTGCTGCTTGTTGAGCGTGGTGGTGCCCTAGAAAGCTGCGTATGATTTGCTTGAAGGCCCCTCTTGGAGGAGGGGTAAGAGTGATCTGATAGGTCTGTGGCCCACCTTTTGACAGCTGCTGCCACTGCTGCAGCCCGCCCACCCAGCTGAGCTGAGCAGTCAGCCTGAGTAAGGCGAGAAGGAGAGGCGGAAATGAGAAAACCTTGCTGTACTAGATGCCATTTAATGTCACAACTAATCATTCCTCTCATTCATAGAGCATCAGCGCACGCTACTATGACAGGGTGGATTGTTTATACAGTGCTACTTTAAGAGGGACGTTATTACACTGTGAAACGTTGCAGTCACACCATAACAGTGTTTGTATGTATTGTAGCAGCTCCTTTTTACAGTTCAATTTAAACAATTTGCACTGTTGCTAACATGTGCTCAGCCGTAGCTACCGCCTGACACTGCACTATAAAATAATATGCCATGATGCTATTATTATGATGTCTATCGTCAATGTTTAGGTCACAGTCATTCAATGTATGTAAGGGAGTTAACATGTGAAACTAACTTTATTTTGTGTGCACCTTGTCCTCTTTCTAAGAGTAAATACCACGACAAGTGTGAAATGGTAGGTGCATGTCGCGCTCAACTAGGACTGGGTAGATGAACTCACAATCAGTACTCTTCAAGATATTCATCCCACTATGATGGTGTATCAAAACCAATCAAAGTCTACAATACACAATATGTCACAAGGAAATGATCTATAACATATCATGATATGTGACTGAAAAAGAAAAAGACATTTATTTCAAGGAGCAGGAAATTAATAACGTATATGGAGGGCTGGGTGATTCTAGACCTTTAAGTAATATTGCAATATTTTTAAGCTGTAAAAATCTCACAATTTTCAGTCAATAATATTTCAAAATCTTCACCCACAGCTACAATCCGTTTGTGTTATTGTTTGACGTAGAGCGGGAGCTTCACTCTCTTAAATGGATACATCTCCTTGGATGTATGTTTTTTGGCTTTGAGGCTCGCCTTTTGTAGTGATGGTTCTGTTGTTCATCACCATTTCATCTCTCCTCAGTTGGCTTTTAAAGGCCCTGGGGGACCAATAAAGCATGTGACCGCTGCACAGTAGAGAGGATGACAAGGCGTGAGTGATCAGGACCAGTGGGCACAAAGTAGATTGCCTAAATTGCTCGATTTAGTACAGTGTGAATGGACGAGAACTGCCACAGGTCAGAGAGATGAACGGTGCCGTGGTTTTGGTTTAATAATTCCCCGTAGTAAAATTACAGTGAAACCTGTGTACTGCAGATTGTTCCCTAGTTCCCCTGGAGCTGTGTCAAACTGTAAATAAAGAAAACACATTGATATTGCATTACTTATATGAAAACCAATATGATTGGTTTGACCAGTTCAAAGTTGATCATGTGAGCAGTCATGAACAGGACGCTGCAGCTGCTCATTTGAGTCAGTACAGCCTTTTCGAGCTGTAACATTTCAAAAAACAAAGCAGGTTAATATTCAGACTGAGCAGACTTTTGTTTATTTCACTCTGAATTATTGGTGGTAGTTCTTTAGTGGTTGGTTTCAGGCAAGTGTAAAGTTCCCTCACCTACACACAAACACAAGAAAATAATCTTGAAATCCAAAATGTCAAATAGTGCTTTATTCGCAACAAATTAATTTCTTTGTTTGTTTTTTACATTTCAGGTAGCAAGGCCAAAGATAGCGTGGGCACAGGTGAGTTTTCCCCCCGTCAAACCTAAACATCATTATATCTGTAAGAGGCTTCATTTCATTACAGTAACTTAACTTGAAAATGGCATATTGATGATGGTGATGGTGTGTAAGTGGTCATTATGAGCAATAATCAACTGAGAAACTAAAGAGGGCTAACATCCAGGCTTTTAATCTGTCTGCTGAATCCTCAGAGATAACGTTACGTGTGTATACATGATGTTTGTGTGTCTCTGCAGTGGCTGAGAAGACCACTGGAGCCATGGGGAACATCGTTGCAGCCACTGGCCTGGTGAAAAAGGACGAGTTCCCCACTGACATGAACGTACGTACGCCATTACAGCCACCATCAGCTCCCTGCAGCCACACTCAATGACGGTTTAGTTTCTTCAGTGTGTTCACACACACACCTACAGGAAAATCCGTCGGCCCGTAAATGTGAAATCACATTATGAGTGATCGACTATGTTATCCTGAGAAGCACAGACTGACAACAAATACATCACATGTTTTAAAGCTATATTTGATAATATGTTTAATGACTATATACATATTTGGCGACAACCACCAATGTTGTCATATTATAGAGTAATCTGTGAATTGTTATTTATTGTGATTGTGTGGTCCATAAAAGCCTTTTTTAAACTAGAGAAAAATTATTATGATAATATCACTGGTGTATGTCACCAGAGCCCAAATGTACAGATGTTTATTTTGTCATTCCAACCACCAAAAATCTAAAGATATTGCATTACCAGAAACAATTGGTATTAAATAATGACACATATAGTAAAACAGCTGATCCTCACATTTAAGCAGATGGACCCAGACAGTGTATGTTTAGCAGTTTTGCTTGAGGGGGGTAGAAGTAGGTAATGCGCTGTACAATATTGGTTTTACAACTCTGCAGACCTTATCTCATTTTTGTATACAATATGAAGATGCAGTAGAGCTGCACATTTTTTGGAAAGACTTCTTCCAGAGCCAAAGTGGACACCATAAGAGTGTTTTTACTGACTGAGTAGGTCTCCACGTTATAAGTAAATCAAGCTTCATGTGCAAAAATCGGTGGAGTGCTCCTTTAATTGCAGCCGATTACTGTTACTCTTGATTGAGCTTAATTGAGTTTGTGTACATGAGCCTGAGAGCAAGTGGGAGAGATAGGCTGCAGCTCCAGAGCCAAGACTCACTTACAGTTTGGCAACATGCTGTGAGTTGTGTTCATTAATGTCTGGACAGGATTGCGGTTGTAGCAGAGCCACGTTAATGCAGAATGAGCTGATGAATCTGCACGTCACTCTGAAACAGAGTTACTAGTCATCTGTTCTATTCCTCTGCTGTCAGTACAGACGTGTACTGTATTTAAATGTCTTTACCAGAGGAAAAAAGAACAATCTCGTGATAAAAGATGGATACATTTGTTGTGTATTTTAGATAAAATCGTGACAAGAATAAAACAGAATGCTCAATCTACATTCATGCTGCAACCTTCTGATTAAAGCCTTAGTGTCTCACTTGTTTTATTAGAGGAAGCTTGAGGGTTTTCTGAGCATGAACTGCCTTCAGTCTATCATCTAGCTCCAGTTCACAGCCTGTTTCACTGTTCGATATCTGCGGGACTATCACATCTCTCTGACACACACCGCTGTTCTATTCTTGTACCCTGTAGACCTCTGCTAATGTCACCGCGTTCTGTCTCCGCTTACATCAGTTTATCCACACTGTGATTTTAGAGATGTCAGGAGAGAAGTGCAACGTATTTCCGTGAACACAGAAGATGGAAAAATCCACATATTGGCTAACTTGGAAATCAAAGCATGTTTTCACAGGCAGCGTGTTGACATTGCGTCCGTCTCTGTCAGTGGAAGAGGGAGGTCTCCGACCTGTCCCAAGCCTTCATCCCTTGGACCCTCTCCACTGACTCACTAATCTAGTAAATCTGACAGCCTGCTCTGATAGGCTTCTCAGAGGCACCGTCTGAGTGATACAACTACTCATTTCAACACCCTGACAACAGGCTGTGAAACTGTTGACATTGTAATAACATGTGCAGCAGTGCATGTTCACTTACAGCTTGCGTCGTATGAAAATAGATCATGTATACATGTCCATTCATACAATAAAATGTGATTAGAATGCATGAAAAATGTCACTTAAAACAATCTTTCTAAATAGATTTGTGCTACATGGTCTGAACAAGAGGCTGGTCTTGTGCTCGTGTCCCGACTGAATTGAAATGCGTGACCAATCAGACACAGAACGTATCTTCTTCTTCTGTTGTAATCACATAAGCAACCTCTCTCATGTTCACTTTTTCCCAGGCAATGATCCGTCTGATTAGGTGTGTCTTTCTGCTGGTTCGCCATTGTTCAGCATTTAAGGCCGTGCTAATCATGTTTGGTGGGCTTAAAGCAATAACACCAGCACCAGAGACAGTGTACAGGATTATGGTCTGTTCTTCTCTGACCTAATTGACTTGATTAGTGCTGGGTTTAAAAATAAATGTGTGGTGACCCACTAGCTTTGTTTTATGGGATCGTAGTAGCAGGTGCAGCAATGGTGGAAGCTTTAGGGGAGCTCTAAGAGGGGAGATACAGTTTGTTTACACCCATTGTGGTTCAGGTTCACAGCATCAAAATGTAAAGTTATTTGATTTTTGATCGAGCTGGAGATATGATATATTCTCATTGTCAATGAAGCCAATGAAAAGACCAAAACCAACAATGAATTGATCCTACTGAAGTCCTTTTATCCATGGTCTGATATTTCTTATTCGTCTGTGCCTCCTGTTGTCCAAAAATGGTTGAAAACACAGAATTGAACCACATTGTTGTCTCGATTTACTGAATTTGAATGTTGTTTTATTGCGATCATCACAGGCATGCTGCTGTGGACACTCTAGAGGACCAAATGTGTAGTAGTCTAAAGCTGAAAATAGTCCCCAATAAATGCTTGATTTCCTCCTGTGTGAATAATGTTTGCTGAAAGCCAAAGTGCCACGTAGTTCTGGGAAATAATTTATCCTTCCTGGAAAAAGAAACTGCATATTTCCAGGCGTTTTTAAAGATTTACGTCTTCAGATAAAACCTGTGTGCTTTGGGCTGAGCGCCACAGACAGGAGAGTTGTGAGAAGTACTTGGAGACAGACAGATGCTTTGTGGTTTCTGGTCTTTCCTAGCCCCAGATTTTTCCTCACTTCTAACACTATTAGAGTGAATCACATGGCTAAGTACTCACCTCTCAGAATAAATTCTCTGAGAATAAGACAGAGAGTCGACACCTCTTCCTACCGGCGCTGTGAGGCACACAGCTGTGTATGTTCAGGCTTAACATCAACATCATATGCATGCTAACATGTTGACATGTTAGGCAGTTATATTTATCATGTTTTCCATCTTAGTTTATCATGCTAACATTTACTGATGAGCACTAAACACAAAATATAGCTGACCTGATGATGGTGTGAAACATCCAAAGTTATTACAATTCATCCTCTGGGGATCATGAATGTCTGCAACACATCTCATTACATGGGAAAGTAACCCTTTCAGACACATGAAGGTTTTAACCCAAACCATGTTTTCCCAAAACTAACCAAGTATTTCTGTTGCCGAAACCTTAATAATAAACAGTAAGAGGAAACTGTAAGAAGCAGAAAATAATAAGTTAACTTGACATTCTTCAAGATTTCTATTACTTTTATTCATGTATGTTTAAAGTTAATTTATATCATGTTTGGTTTTATACAAAAAATGATTAATAATTTGTTTTTGTGTTGTAAAAAAGAGCAAGGACATATGACATGTGTGGCTTAAAACTCAAACAAACATGTATAGTAGCTTTTGTGACTGCAGATTTGTTCTCCCTCTGTGTGTCTCTGCAGCCTGAGGAGTACGGGCAGGAGGCGATGGAGGGCCAGGGAGAGGCGATGCTGGACCCAGAAGGAGAGACATATGATGAGACCCAGCAGGTAATCAGCCCTCACAACACAGAGCGCATACAGTCCATGTCCCTGCGCGGCTCTATATGATCCAATTCTAAATACCTTTGTGTACGTTTTGTGAAATAAACAGAAAAAAAACATAAAGCTGTGGACCGCAGTCGAGGACGAGTCCATTCACTTACAGTGGACGGAGGTTTCATCAGCATTCAGCAGCGCTGCACGGTTACACATGCGAGCTGTATTGCATTTCAATAGCACTCCACACTGCCCTCCACTTCTGTCCCACACAAACAGAGAGACACTGCAGCGCACACAGAGATAATTCTTCTTTTTTGCTGGAAATGAAAACTGAGTGCTTAACAAGCCAACTGCCACATAGCGAGTACAGTGAATATAGCACCACCTACCTACACTGAGCGTTGGGTGTGTGTGTGTGTGTGTGTGTGTGTGTGTGTGTGTGTGTGTGTGTGTGTGTGTGTGTGGAGGAAGGAGGCGAGTCTGACACAGATGGTTATTTTTGGAGTTTGGCTCTCAGGGCCAAGACAAAATGTGCAGAACCTATTGCTTTGAAAACTGATTTTTATTTAGCCAAGAGAGAATAAAAATATCCCACAATGCACATGATGTTGAAAAAAATATGAAAATATATGTAAAAGTTTAATTCACTTGGTCTGATTTTTTTTTTTTTTAGAAAGTCATTATATTCTCATGTTATATTAAAATGTTCGGAATCTGCATCAGTTGGAAGAAGATTTAATCTGTGATTTAGCATGAGCGCCTACAACGTTTATTTTCTTTTTTTTATTATTGCCTTATTAGTCAGTTAAAGGAGTAAAATGCAGAAATTCCCTGCGACTCAAATTAAAAGTGAATTTCTCAGATTCAGCAGCTTGTATCATCATGTCCTCCTCCATCTCTCTCTCCTACTCCTCCGCATCTCTCTCCCCTCCCCCATACTTCCCTACACCAGCACTGTGCAAGAGCTCTGTCTGAATGGGTGTGGTGATGACGCTCTCTGCCTCTGTGCATTGTGGGTAATGTCAGGGTCTCCCTGCATTGCTGTAAATATGGAGTCTGAGTGGTGCAGAGAGCAATAAGCCTTGTCAGGGAGGGTTTGGTAGAGATCAAAAATCTCATCCTGTGTCACTCTTGGGTCTGTGAATGCATCAGATGACCCAAGACTGTTGCACATTCCTGGAGGTGTTTTTTCAGTTTTTTCTAATGATCATGTGCGTGGAGGAGGCCTGCGCAGGGTTACAAGGATGCTGGGATTTGCTCACGACACGTCCTTGAAGCTGGTGTAGACTTGTGCTGCCCTCTGCAGGCCTGACAGTGACACTGAGCCAGCAGAGGAGCTCACAGCTGTGATGGAGTGACATCATTGCCTTCAGCAGGCAGCGATCGTGTTCCCTCCGTCATATTGATTCTTCTTAAACATTAAAAATACATTCGGTTAACCCTTTCAGGCCTGAATTCTGAAATCAGATAATCAGGTAATATTTTGTCAATGTTTGATTTTACTGTTAAACCAGTGAAGAATCATGACAGTAACTGTTTTTTTTATTATTATTTGTTTTGTTTTGTTTTTTTCAATACATGTTATGTTGAAGACGTTACATAAATGTTCACTGCAGTGGACACCATGCACCAACCAGATCAAAAAGTGATTCTGAAATAACTGTTAAATTCTCTCTCTCTCTCTCAAAAAATACACATAAAAATTATGTAAAAATGATATTTTTCAATTTTTTCAAGAGATGTAAGAAATACACTCATCTTTAAATAATCATTTTATTGTACATTCTGTGACAGAAAACCGGGGATGGAAGTGACCAATTACAGCTGCTCAAATTACTGTAATTAAGTCACTTTCATGGGTACTTAAAGTCTGTAATTTTACTCATACCAGTTAATCTAAGTACTGTGTACAATTTGAATGAATATCTTAACCCTTCATCTGCATTTGTTTAGCCAATAAGGAGATCTGACCTATTTTTAGATCAAATCTAAAAACTTTTTAATGTTGCTGTTTAATTAAACTATTAAAGTGTAAATTATATCATGTTTTTAATAAAACATGCAAAAAAGGCAGTCTAAATAAGCAACATATACCCTTTGGTGCACAACCACTGGAGTGGACAGTGTGTTTACAGAGACAGTAAAAAAGTGTACAAGAAAATTAAATATGACATTTTGAAACTATTTCTAACAAAAAATGTATGTATGAAAGTAATTTTTACAATATTGTTTTTAGCTGGGGGGGTGTTAAACAGGCAACAGACAGGTTTTCTGCTTCAGCATGTCACTATGAAGTTCGTGTTTATGTAGTGGAAACAGAATAACCATTGGTTCCCTAGCAACCTCGCTATTGCTTTACAATTTTGTCTTTTGGGCATGTGGTCAGCCAAGAAAACTAGAGATTTCTTTTCTATTATAGACTAAATGATTGAATAAAGAAACATTTGTTGCTGCTTTTTGAAACTCAGAACGGAAACGATCCAGTTGTCTTTGCAACAGGGGCCAACAATGGTAGCGTTTCTCTATGCTGCAGATTTGACTCTTAAGATCGCTTCTTCTTCTTCCTCTCTTCACAGGAGAGCCAGGACTACGAGCCAGAGGCGTAAGAGCATCAGTCCGAGCCACCATCCAACCAGCAGCACAATAATATTTCTAATAATAAAAAGGACAAATGCTGAAACTATTACAATTATACCCCCGTTGCAAAAAAATCAAGAAAAAGCATTCCCAATGAAAAATGTTCTTCCTTCGAGACAAATCTTTTATTATTATATATTGTAAATGTCATGTTATTAATGTAATGTGTTGGGTGTAGGTATTTATTGAGATGTAGGATTTGTCCTCTCTGTCTCATTTCCTTGACTCCCTCCCAATGAAACGAGACCAGAGCCAGGGCTTGTGACTTTGTACTTGTGTGTATCTGTATTTAGAAATGTGCAATAGATGTTCATCATCTTCCAATGAGACATTGGGAGTGGAAAAAATAAATATGTCCGGTTGCAAGCAGATATGGAAACAATAATATCCTCTTAAGTGTCGACAATGCCTGTTTGTGGGTTCTTTATTTTTACTGCATTTTCTTTGGGAGTTTCTTTTAAAACATTTTTGAAGTAAGAGTTTTTTACATTGTATCTTTATAGTTGCTTGTGATCATTCCAGTAAAAACTATCTGTTAGAAATGGACAGAGTATACATGTTTGTGTGTGTGCGTGTGTTTGTGTGTACTGAAGATTTTAACGAGTTAAAGTCAGTTTATTACGTCTTGAAATCATAATGGTTGTCATATCAATATGTGCTTTAAATTGCAGGACTTGTCAATATAAAGGTTTATGTGTTAAGCCAGACATACATTCCTCTGTAAATAAAAAGTAAAAAAAGTTTTTATTGTTTGATTGATGATTTTAAACCTCCTATAACCAATTCTGCTTGTTTCTGCCTGTTGGTGTGCATCGTCCTCACATGTGTCTGTTTTTTGGGGGGCTTTTTCGCCCACTCTTGTCTGCGGGGGTTTGATTAAAGGATGTGTAAAATCTGCTGAGCGGGCTCTGGCCCTTGGCACGACGCTGCCATAGCTGGGATGCCAGTCTGATCGGGGCCTCTTTTGGTGGGTTTTGTTCGGGTTAATCCGTCTGGAACGTGCAGGCTCGCCGGTGTCGGGCTCAAAAAGGGTATTAAACAGCCGCTCCCTCTGCTGTCGGATCAGACGGATGTGTGGACGCAGCAGGGACAGAGACAGAGACAGGAGCCATGGCCTCGTTCAAGAAGTCCTTTGAGAGCCTGAAAGGCACGAGCCACTCGGCAGCGAAAGGAGTCACAGACAGTGCAGGTAGAGGAGAACAGCGGGTCGATCTGTCTTTGACTTGATCATTTTATCTCTCATCTTTCATATGCTTTTAAAATGGTCTTTCACGTGTACAGATGAAGCCATTCAGAGAGAGTTTTAACTATTAGCCTGAAGTCATGAAAGTCCCTGTGATGTGTTTCCAGTGCAGGCAGCTCAAGACGCTGTGCAGCAGGTGGCAGACTCCTCCAAAGAAACAGTCAGCACAGGTACAGTGCAGATTCCCTTCTGCCTTTAAAGCTTTATGATGTGACGGTGGATGTGTTATTGTGAGCAGACAGGAGCTCGAGCCAAGATGACTCACACTTTCAAAGGGATGAAACAGATGAAAGATAAACACCTAAAATGACATGAAAAACTACAGTGTCTAAAGACTTGACTCATCTCTGAGAGCTGAAATCAAGCAGAACAAGTGAAAGTGGATTAAAGCCATAATGGAATTAATGATTGCGTAACACTGGTATTCAGGACTATAGAAAGAAAGAAGTCATTCAAATGTAGCTATGTTAACTGTTGCTTTAGTTACAGAATTCTCTAAATGTTACCGGGGTAGAATCATAAAGCTTAAGTTAATATTTTAAGTTTGAATGTGACTTTCATAGTCTTAATTTCCCCGGCCTAATGGTGATAGTTTTTTTTTTTTATTTTCGTCTCTTTGAAGCTGCTTCAGAAGCTGGCAGACAGACTCAAACAGCCATAGGAAAAGCTGCGGACAAGGCCACAGACACCATCAAGGAGTTTGGACAGAAACTGGACACCAAGTGATCCCTGCAAACATGAACAATTCCAGCTGGAGCCAACTTGCCTGATCAGACGGGCTGTACGCGAGTCACAATGTTGGGATGGAAGTATGTTGGCATCAGAAAAAAAAACAAAAAAACACCCTGATCAAAAGATGTATAGAGTTTATATATCTCCACACAGCTCACATTCCAAAAGAAATCTTTATAAATTGTCTTTTTTTTTCTTACTTTCCTCTTTGTGGTACTTGCTCTATTATAGATTCCATTATATGTGACTATTTTGGGAAATAAAAACAGATACCAACTTGTTGCTCAGGTTTTTTTTTTTTTTTTTCAAATGTGACATCCTGCCACACACAGTGGAGACGACGCTATTAGTTGCTGCATCCTTTTATGAATTCATCAACGAATCATTATTACTGGTGAGAAGCTGGCCTTTGGCAGGCTCATGGCTCCTGATGATCAGAGATGCCTACCTTGGCCCCACTGAGCCGCACACCTCCCTCCATCACACTATGCGGTTGCTAGGCAACAGATCTCTGTGGCGGCCGGGGATTGGTGGAGGCCTTTGAATTAACGGTGAGAATACTTCTGCCGGTACACAGTGTTCTGGGCGAGCTTGCAGCCCACCGCTACAGTCGAACCAAAAATTGTTTTTAAAAAGAGTCAAAAATTAGGGAAATATGTGGAATAATTTCCCCAGTCCCACACAATTACTCGAAGGCCAGGTCGAATTGGCCAGGCTTTAGAGAAATACGCATCTCACAGCGGAGACATCGGAGGGACGAATGCAAAGACTTACAAGTGTTTGTTTGTGTGGGAGGCAGGCAGCTCTGCGCCCTCCAGGCTCCTTCAGCTGATACCCCTTGTTCTCTTCTTTACTGCTGCAGCAGAGCGCTCGCTTTCTGCTCATGGTTCACAAAATTCCTCCCCGATAACCTGAGTAAGCATTCATTTCCTGGTCCTGTAATGAGCTGCTGGCTCCACAAAATGAAACGTGGTTCGAAGGAAGTGCCTTTTTTT
>CAEMYA010000205.1:2929667-2940912 GCA_903131615.1 Diplodus sargus
GAACTGTTCTTTGATTGTTACCGCTATCTGAAGTTCAAACTGTCCATCCTCTGGAACGAACTCCAGGTAAGACTCTCTGTTGAATACTGGAGGCTGGTCGTTGATGTCAGTCAAAGTGATCTCCAGCACCGTGGTGCCGGGCTTGCCACCCGTGTCTCTGGCCTGCAGAGTTGCTGAATACAGAGATCTGACTTCACGATCCAACAGAGTTTCATTTTTCACGTAAATCACACCCGTAGTTGAATTAACGTCAAAATACAGAAGTCTGAAACACAGACAGAGATTGGTCAGTAAGGGTGTCGCAGTAAGTAAAATGCAGACAATGGTATAAATAATTATTAATATTCACATAATCTGAATAACTGGCTCAGGTGTTCACATACATGCTCTCTGGAAGAAGTTTGTAGGTGATCAGGCCTTGATCCATTGTGTCTGGGTCCTCTGCCTGGGGAAAAAAAGCAATGTGTGTTCCTCAGGAATTTCTGACATGCAAGCTCTAGCACTGTAAGACTCCACATAGTAAATGACCTACAGTAATGGTTGCTACTGTTGTCCCAGCAGGAGAGTGCTCAGCCACCGTCAGCTTATACGTGTCCTTTGGGAACGTGGGGCTGTTGTCATTGGCGTCCTTGATGGTAATAGTAACAGTAGCAGTGGTAGTGAAGGTGGGTTCGTCTTCATCTGTTGCAATCACCTGCATCACAACACAAGCATAAGAAACACTGCAGACTGGTAAGGTGCTTTAAAAATTACAAATATCACAACCTGAAGATGAAGGATGTCACCCACGGCCTGTTTTTAATTTTTCTTACTTGTAGAACCGTTTGCGTTATTTTTTCAAAATCCAGTTTATCCGGCTGCTTGACCAGAAGCTGAACGATGCTGTCTGATGTGGTAGATGCTGGTTCCACAGAGAACATGTCCTTTTCAGCTCCTAGCAGGGTAAGCTGAGTTCTGCGAGTCTGTGAAAAGCCAAAGATCATTAATGTTACTCATAGCTGGTCAAGCGTTAAAGGAAAGCCTCATCATTTAGGGGGCTTTTTTGTGATTTTTTTCCCCTCTCACCTTATCCAGATCTTTGACCATCATGTTGATGGGAATAGACCCTGTTGTGTGTTCGAAGACCTCTCCAGTGAACTCAGACGCGATCGTACAAACGGGTTTGTCTTCTGGGCCTTCACACTTGTAAAACAGTGGGGGGTTGTCATTGACGTCGATGATGTTGATCTGTACATCTGTTGTGGTGCTGGCAAGTTCTCCGTCGCTGTTGAGTTGAGACTCAGTTGCCTAAAATTTGACAAAATATAACATTTATAACGTTCTGAATACTTAAGAAGAAGACTAAAATGGTCATTTTTTTATCCTAAAATTCAGGTCAGAGGTAGGGCACGGTCACATGACCATCACCTGTCGCCTTGTGGTAAGAATAGCTATGGTTGGTATGTGACCGATTGTTAGCAATGATCTGATTGGCAGCTGTCAGCTGGCTACAGCTGGGGTGTAAGACTGCTGTGTCGTGAATTAATTAAGGCAAAGCTTCATTTATTTACATCCTTGACACACGGTCAAGCTTGTGCCCCTGCTTTCAGTGTGTCCTTTTGCTAAGCAGCTACAGTAAAGATTCTGGTTTAAGAAAGGATGTAAATAATCTTTTCAAATCAATCTGAGATCTTAGAGCTTCTTGGAGACTTGGATTACAGCAACAAGCTTTATTTATTTTATTTTTTTTTACATGTTAAAGCAAGTCCCTGTCTACTTCAGCATGGGGCTGAGTAGATAATGACTTTTCATTTTTGGATGAATTGAACTTAACTCCTTACATATTGCACCTTAAACCTTGGACAGAACCAAGATGTTGAACTATCTCTCTATGAAAGCAAGGAATCTCTGTCTGTCTGTCTGTCTGTCTGTCTATGTATGTGTGTGTGCCTCAAATATCTCTGTGGATTAGGATCAGACTGACCTGAGACTTTCAACATGGCTGCTGCTTGGTTCAAGGGTGTGCAACTTTGCATTTGTTTGGACTGCAATGATACCGTTAATAAATTATTTGATAAATGCTTTATAAATTCCACGAGCATTGTCCACCGGAGCCACCACAGTCACGTGTGCACCAGAGCCAATCACTGCAGAGCTCAAGCCACGACATACCTTAAGAAACAAGCGGATTTAGACCTGCAGCGGCGCGAGCTGGACCAGGATTTTGCCGGCGATTCGGTCCTGTTCTGTTCTGTGCTTCTAAACTGACTGTTGTGGATTAATGAGACTAAACGAGTCCGGACTGAGTCTCTTCGGGTCTGAGGAGATCCGGTAACGCGCGGACAACAAAGTGGAATCGGAATCTGTGGATGTTCGTGTGTAGCTAGCTGCTAGCCGCTAGCCCACTTACACGGCCCACCTCCCGAGTCAACAGACTGGATGCACCGGCATGTCCAAAACCGTACTTAGGGTAAATAATGTCCGCCACGCTTTTTCGCGAACATTGCCGTCACGTATGCTTTGTGTCTAGTGCAGAAGAAATGGTAAAAACGGGCTTTTGTCACGAAAGTGTCCAAGCAGCAGGTTTGGTTGCTGAGGAACAGGAAGTTGTGGGAGGGACGTCGGCGGATGATTGACAGTTGAAAGATTTGTGACATTTAGCGTGTTTGGAGTATATATATACTATATATCTTATATATATATAAAATTTATCTATAGGAAAGAGGAAGGAGGAAATTCATGTTTTATTAAGGAGCAGTAAACAACCTGTACCTTTACAGTCAGGGTAACAGTGTCACCAATTTCTTCTCTGTCCAACGGAGACGCCACAGATATGATGCCATCTTTACTGGAGATTTTGAACTGGCTTCCCTCTGCTGTGGACGCTGTCAGAGAATGTGAAAAAAGACAAACTTGTATTAATTACTGACTCAGTATAAACAACTAGTTGTTCCAAGTTGATGAGGCTCACCTTCAATGCTGTAGACCATGTCATCATTGACTCCTTTGTCCTGGTCTAAAGCGGTCACTCTAATCACAGACTGGTCCTGGCAAAGAAAACAAAAAAGGGATGCGTTTACAATTCTTTTCATTTACACACAACTCAAAGCAGCCTTACTGCCAATGTGATTGCCAGACCACAATTTACAGAAATATACATTCAAACTGAATACACTGGGTGACATAAGGGCAATAAAACCTACATTTCCTTCACATTCATTCAATCTTTTAAAAATCAGTGCAGTTAATCACATTTTCCGATGTTGGACTGATTAAATACTATCAGCACTCACCACAGCGGCATTCTCTTTGACACTGGCTACGTAGGGAGCACCGACAAACTGAGGGTCGAGGTCTGGGATGTCCACAACCGTAAGGAAGCCGAAAACAATGCTTGATTGGGTGACTACGGTCTCAGAATGACATTTGCCTCCACCATCCTGTTAGGGAACACACAAGGACATTTAAATTCACACATATTGATGACAGACTATAAAGTGATATTTATAAATCATCAGGTAAATCTATCGACAACATTGAAATATTTTTGTTCTCTGCGATATATGTTGTGATAACTTGAATAACTCTATATGGAAATAACTAAAGGGTAACTTTTACACATTAAAGTGTGTTTACAGGTATTGGGGAGAACTCCTGCATATGTGATGAAAGTAGAATAAAGCCTTCTGTGGCGTCAGAGGAAACTGCCCCCAGTGATTTCACTCAGTGGCTAATTTGCATTATGGATAATGTAGGCGACAGTTTAGTCATGTTCTCTGTGTTGTTCTCCATTGTTTTGCAGCTGCGCTTTGATGTGATGACCACAAGATCCACTTTCCCTTGAGCCTTGCTAGTATCATTAAGGGTAAAAATATCCAACACAAACTCATTTTGAAGCTAAATACTTACGGTCGCGATAATCTTCAGTTGATAGAAACCACTCAGTCCATTATAATTCAGAGACCCAATTAATGAGACTACACCAGTTGCTGGTGCGATGCTGAACAGACTCAGTCCAGCCTCTGGAGTAACCTGGAAAAGACAGTGTAAATTATGTTTCAATGAAGTTTATGGAACATCAGAATATCCATCAATTACATGATTTACAAAGGAAGCTTACGCTGTCAATGCTGTAATGAACAACACCGGCATTTGAAGTGTCGGCATCAGTGGCTTGCACCTTAAACAGAGATGTACCAACGGTTGTATTCTGATGAACAGGATGGGGAAAAAAACAAAATGTGTTAGCTCATTTTGATAATGGATTGACAGGTGTTTTCTTCTCACAGAAGCCTTGGGTACCTGGTTAACTGACATTATATAAACCAAAAACATATCATGCTGGAGTATCTAGAGGGTTATTAAATTAAATATATTTGACTTACTTCTGGGTACGAAACATCGTATGAAGCCTGCTGAAATATGGGTTTGTTGTCGTTGGCATCATTTAATACTATTGATAATGTTATGCTTCGCTGAAAGACAATATGAAGAACATATATTCATTAACTCAATGAATATAATGAACAAACTACAATGAAATGGATGATTTCCACAAACAAAAGTGTCACTTACCTCAGTGGAACCATCAGTGACAGTAGCGACTGGCTTAAGTAAAGTACTGCCCTAGAATAAAGAAAATAAAAAAATAAAAATTAAGAAATTGAAATTGATAAAACAAATACACACAAAATCAAAACAAGACTTTTGACAACTGGAGGGTCTCCACTTCCCCTGAACCATACCTCTCTATCCAGACTCCTACTGACATAAACTTGGCCAGTGTTTGGGATGACATTAAAGTATCCAGCATCGGGCCCGCTGAGTGAAAAGGTCAGTGGGTCATTCTCTGGGTCTGTTGCTCGTATAGTAAACGCAAGCTCCCCTGTGACAGTACCAGTGCAACACACACAAATGTTTGCATTATTTGTTGAGGAATCATCTCACAAAAGTAAAAATAGTTTATATTGTGCACACACACACACACACACATACCTACGGGGATGTCTTCACACACTTCATAAAACGGATCACCGAATGAAGGACCAATATTTGCTGTGGAAACATTTTAAGTAGACTTTTAAGTGGTGATTCAGAGACATAATTACTTCAAATCACACGTAAAACGATCTGAACACTCACCATTAGCTAAGCTGATAAGACAAAGCAGGCACAACAACATACTTCCTGAAATCCCCTCCATGTCTGTGAATGAAAAGAAAGAGCAATCTGGTAAGTAAAGACGATACAATTAGTCGATTTATTGATAAGTTGATAAACAGAAAATTATGGAGAACTATTTTGATAATCAATACATCAACATCTTTTAGGAAACGACACTAACAAGGCACATTTTTAAATTGTTTTGATTTTATGCATCTACTCAACTAAATCTCAAAGGAAAATGTTACACACTTTATATTTTTACTCCACTAAGAATAAAGAATAAACCATGTAACTCCAAATCTGGTGATCTTCAACGTAAAGATAAATTAACTATTTAAAACCTTCTTGATCTAGCTGTAAAATATATTGTAACAAAACTAAAAACAGGCTGTTTTTTTGGTTCTCACAGAACAGAGATGCTACACACATAATGATTTTATAGAATATGATGCGTTGTTGTAGATTAAACTACCCAACAGTATTTAACGTAGTGAAAATGAGTTCGACTTTAAACATCTACAACAGTAGATAGTAAAGGAGACCATTTTACTGCAGAATGAGTAATTTTGCTTTTAACTGATTATTTTCACAGTGTGGTATTAGTACTTTTACTGAAGTAAAGAATCTGAAAAGTCATGAGATCACCAAAGCACGTAGGAATCATCCTCTGGCATCTGCCAGTGTCCGGGCAAATGTTCAAGGCAATCAAGGTTCAAAGGTGCACAGTCAATAGTTCAGTAACATAAGATATTTCAATATCGCATACAATGCTGAGGACCAGCCCACTGGCTGACAGACTGACACCATAAAAAAATATAATCAACTCAGTGTCCAATTTCTCAAATGTGAGGATCCTGCTGCTTTTCTCTGATTTCACTGTAAGTTCAATATTTTTGGTTTTGTTTTGACAAAACAAGCTGAAAACGTCACAACAACTCAAAAAATAATAAATAGTGCAAATAATCATAAGTTGCAGTCGTACTAATAGAGCAAATATATATCTATACAGTATTCAGACAATTATCCATTAATTTCATCCATCTCACTCTACCAGACAATTTGTGACAGAAGATATAGACAAAACATATTATTCCTCATGGTTACGTCTGACATGTCAACTCAATTAAATGATGAAGGTGTTCGACCTTCATCATTTAATTGAGTTAACATGTCAGGCGTAACCAGACATATTCCAGTTTTGCAGCTGGACAAATCGCTTTTCAGGTACTTGAAGGGATCACAAAGAGCATAAAACTGTTCTGATTTCCATGAATTGAAACTGAACAGCATACTGCAGAGGGCCACGCCCGTAACAGCACCATAAAACATGTTGGAAGGTTTCATTACAGGAAGAGCCTGGCATTGCCACCTCTGCCCTGTGTGAAATCCTCTTTAACGATAAAGTTAGACAAAGATCTGCATCACGTTGAACGACATGTTTTCCAAATTAAGCAAGAATTTTGAAACATTTTAATAAATCATGAGCAAAATGAAAAATGATGTATTGCTTTGTTTTGTTTTTTTGAGTTTTTTCCTGACATTCACTTTGGAACAGAGCCGGTTGACTTTATCAAGTCGAAGTCCAGGAGACCAAAATCAAGTCTTCATGATTCAGTTCGTAAATTTAAGTTGACAAACTAAGTCAGTAACTTTTATTTGAGGGGACTGACCCCTTAAAGACGTTGCAAACTCTTTTCAGTTTATGTAAATCAGTCTTTGTTTTCATTATTAAGATTAGCTTAAGTTTACCAGTACTTCCTCTGTTTCGACTTGGTGTAAAGACAAATGAAATATTTTCAATCTGTTCTACTGGTATATTTACGAGCAATGAGTTTATTATAATTAAGCGAATACACTTTTTAATGCTGTGACTTCAGATGATTAATCGCTTTTCGTATCTCCATGTTTCTGTGAATTGTTAAATGTAAGGTGTTTCTAGCAATAAAGCAGTAACACAGCACAGTACAAGATCTCTGACCATGTCAGAGTGAAAAGAATAGGACATGTTTCAGGCACACTTAAGTACCCATATAATGAGAAGAAAATTAGCATTTGTTCTTTTTGTGATAGTCACCATGCAATGTGTAGACTTAAAAACTACAGGCTGATACTTAAGAAAAGATAAATATAATTGAAAATGCGACGGTCAAACTTACCGAACGACACTCATGGAGGAACTTCTGCTTTACTGATGTCTAAATGAGACCTTTGGCTCCTCTTCCTCCTAGTGTTTATCGCCTGGTAGTTGTAAACATAAATGATTAACACATACTGGAAACGCACAGCCAATAACACAGCACTAAACCTCCGCCTTGTGCGTGTTTGTCTGAGAAAACACGCCAAAGAATCTTACTGAAGTGAAATGGATCAACTTTGCTAAACTCAAAATATCCACCGACTCTTTGCTCTCACACGACTACATAATGGCTGTTTGAGCCTGAGTAGTGATGAGAGACAACTCCTCACTCCATCATTGGCTGCCACCAGCGATACATGGCATCGTGCCATCCTGGGTCACCAGTGTCCATACCAGAACCCATGAGGGTCTGAACTGCTCTATTGTTCTAATGGGTGCTTCTGTTGTCATGGCAAAAGCAGCAGACTCTCAGAGAAAAAACCCAATGTGACCGGGGACTTTCTAAAACGTGTCTCATCAGAACCAATCAGTGAACCGATGCCTTTTTCAGAGAGCACAGATTCATGTAGCCCCCTAATGAGCTCTTCCCAATAATTCACCCTCCCTTTCTGTTGTCCTCCTAATGAAATGGTATCACACAAAGGATTATTTTCCCTTGTACCCACTGGGTTCATTCATAATCAGACATTTGCCCGCAAAACAACAGCACGGATGGCCCTACACCTCTTTACTCTGACAGAAAGCATATTTTTGAATATTGCTGAAGTTTGAAATGGGGTAAACATGAAAGCACACAACATGTATACAGGAAGTGTTGTGCATCTTCCAAACAAAACAGCAGTTATTCTGTCATTTGAGTTCTTTTTGCTGTGAATCCTTTGATACCACAAAAGTAATTAATGTTGTAAACAATTGAAAAATATAGCCTAAATGTAGTAGCCACTCTTCTTAAAATCTTTAGTTGTTATAACTACCTGCAATAATGGGAGTGAAACGCCTTTCTTATTTGGATATTCGCTCACATCAGCATGCTTACATGGCGCAGTGACAATGCGAGCATGCTGATGTTTAGCAGGTAGGCTATGATGTTCACCATCTTGGTTAACATGCTAACAATCAGCTTATTAGTGGTTTACACAAAGTATAGCATGTGATTCCTTGACAGCTCTTTGACAGTATAAAAAACATCAAAGAACTACTAAAAAGCCAATTTAGTTATTTTATAATCTGTAACCAAAATATTGAATACCCTCAAAACATTGTACTAAAAGTGATTAAAACTATAAATTCAAAGTAGTGTCTTGCTTGACGTCGTCTGACTTTGGTGTGTTCACGTGCGTCAAGTCGGAATGTGGGAGCACCATGGGCGCAAATAAGATGTTTCGCATTTTATCACTTAGAGCATTTTAACGATCACAACATAAAATACCATATTACAGATTAAGTGTGTGTATGTGAGCCAAATTGAAACGCAATACATGACTTTGATAAAAGTATCTTACTATCAACATAATGTTTTCTTTCATCCGCCATGTTTTGGTGTCATATGACGTCAACTTGGCAACTCCTGTACCGTAATTTCCTCAGACTTATTTCGACACGACTTGAATACAGCAATATTGCTAACATGCTAACGTTTAGAGAGAATAATGTTCACCATGTTCAGCTTCTTAGTCTCACGTGTTAGCATACTAACAATTGAAGCTAATGCTTGACAGCTCTTTTGAAATATAAAGGACATAAAAAATAAATAAACGAATA
The DNA here is from genome assembly GCA_903131615.1 of Diplodus sargus. Classification (NCBI taxonomy): domain Eukaryota; kingdom Metazoa; phylum Chordata; class Actinopteri; order Spariformes; family Sparidae; genus Diplodus; species Diplodus sargus. Next base: position 2,938,711 of record CAEMYA010000205.1, read on the forward strand.
TAGTTCTTCTATAAACTCTGAAATATCCTCAAAACTGTACTTGAAGCTTTTAAAACCCTTAAATAAAATGATCTCTGTGAATAACGAGTCTATAGCCATGCAAGCAGCACTGTGAAGCAGCTCTGTGAAGCTTAGACGAGGCACTGCTGCAGCATCAGCAAGCTAACATGGCGACAATGACAAAGCTTACATGCTTATGTTTAGCGAGTACCATGTTCACCATCTTGGAAAGATAAAGTCAGTGAATAACCAACAATCAAATGTCAGCTTCGAGGTGGGGCAGATTTGTGAACTGGGCTTCTTTCTTAGGAGATGAGGCTCACGTGATGAAAGTCATCTGGATGAACAGAATATGTTAACTCTTATAAGGAGGTAAAAAACTAAATATGTTCAAAAAAACCACATGGATATAATCATGCACAATGACGTTCATCCCAGAAATCTCCTGAATCCTAAAATCTAGTCCAAGTAGACTTTGGTTTATGACTTAGAGCGCAACACTGCTGCTCTTGTCTCAGCAATAAAAATATATAAATGGGAGTGAATGTTATAAAGCGCTATCACAGCAATTCCAGTAAACAGAAACACAAGTAGAAGAAACAAAAAACAACTTACTGGGGTGGCTGAATCATTGTCAACCTGATGGAATAGTCCTGATAAGTAATGACGCACGCAGACTCATAAACTAACACATTTGTGAAGAGAATTACAGGAGAACCTTTTTAAAATCCAATAAATAATGATAAAGAAGGGATGGTTCTCCTCCCCCTCATACCTTCCTTTTAAGGGTTAAGATAAGTTGCAGCTCTTTTATTTCCCACATTCTTCTGTCCGTGTATTTATCTTTTTTAAAGACTCTTTATTACTTTTCCCCCCAGTACACAGAGGCAGTAGGTGCTTTCATTTCCTGGTACACTTTAAACCTTTTTTCCACTGCGCCTCTGAGGGAAATATTGTACTTTTGACCTCGGAAGTTTTATCTGACAACCACTCGGGAGTTACTCCGATTAAGATTTCACACGCAAAACACATGAGCAGCAAAATACGATGCGATATGAATCAAAGACATGGGTAAAACTAGCTTTAGCTCGACAAGCTACAACAAAATAACGCTGCTGATAGTTTAAAACGTATTCATAAGTCAACTGTATAGTATTTATAATGACAAAACATTCTGGAAGGTGCCAGTCTGTGTGATGAGTACTTTGACTTTTGATACTAGAAGTAATGCTGGTATCAGATACAACAGATACATTTAAATGCAGCGTTGTTGTTATTATCATTTTATTATTAATTGAACTAACTTAAAACTAAAGAAACATGTCTGATATATATATCATATCCTATACATATCCTTCACCCACACATGACGAATGTACCAGAGTGACTTCAGTTTGCGTACATCTTATATCAACATATGGATGTAACAAAATCTAAATCTTTGAAGGGGTTGGATGTGGCAGTGTGCCGCTTCTATTCACATCCCTGATAATACTGTGTGTCCTGGATATACTCTCTTATAGCTTCCCTGAACTGCTGATCAAAGACTGTGGTAAAAAAAATATTTTACTTTTAAGCACTTGATAAATATCACATACAGTACTGCTGTATCCAATTTTACACACACACACACACACACACACACACACACTTTGACAACGCAATTTTTTGTGTTTGTTTTAAGTATTTTAACATTAGGCAAACACAAGTGATTAGGAAGAGGTAAACTCAATAGGTTGGCTTTGACCTCCCTCCATAAGGAAGCATTGCAGTGCTCTCAACTATGCAGCCATGTAACCCCAGAATGGACTGAGGTATTAAAGCCGTAATCATATGGGAAGATGACCGTTGCAACCTGGGGCGTCTGTTGTTCTCTAAAAATCTGATGAATAATCTTTTAGATGAAAGATTAAATCACTGGAAAACTTTGAAGTGAATACAACAGATAAGGAATGAACAGACGCTGGTTTGGATTAGGGGTGGGTATTGGCAAGAACCTCACGATACGATGCGTATCACGATACTTTGGTCACAATACGATACGTATCACGATATCACGATATTGCGATATAAATAAAGATGAAAACACAAGTACCTGTATATGTATATCAGATGATATTGATCAGAGTCAAAACTATTTCATTCAAAACAGCATCTCCATTTTATTAATTCCCATGAAATTTCCGGGCAGTAATATTCTCT
>CAEMYA010000205.1:2940962-2965189 GCA_903131615.1 Diplodus sargus
TTGCGGAGGCGTTGTTAACTTGCCATCCATTTTGCAAAGACCTCAGCCACTCTCTCTACTACAGAAATACACCCGCCGCACAGCAGAGTCGCTCTTCGGCCATATATCTATATTTGGAGTTGAAAAATCGATATTGTATTGGGCAGCAAAGTATCGCAATATATTGCCGCATCAATATTTTTGCCCACCCCTAGTTTGGATGTGCCTCTATCATCTGACTTTGAGATACGCAATTAACACACACACACAAAATATATAAATATAATTATTTAAAACTAAAACTATGACAAAGGCTCATGAAGTGCGCATGCTCCAGATCAGCAGTTCAACAATCTGACCTAAATCTAAAACCTACGCATTTGAAGTAACTAATCAATAACTTTGAACTGAGCAGCTTCATCAGGTGTTTTTTTTTTTTCCATCTCTGTAACATGTAATCATATAATTTAGGTTTTAGATTTGTTTATCTCGCAGACTGCCAATAGTCCAAAACCCACAGAGGACAGTTACTGTCTTAAATTACAAAGAAAAGAGCAGGGATTCATTACATTTAGCAAATGTTTGCAAATTTCGCTTGAAATTTTAATTGAAATGACAAATCTATTATCAAAATAGTGGACAATGAAATTTATTTCGATCGTCTGAGCAATCAATCGACTTTTCGTTGCTAGTTGGCGACTCTAGTGGTTCAAATGTCACAATATGATAACAAATGGGACAGAATCTACATTCTTGTTTATATTGATAGTTCTGGGGGTGTTACCCTTCGTCACTATTTCTGCGTGTAGCCTCACACTCCAGAGAAAATGCTAAATTATTTCAGATAGATGAAGCCATCCACCTCTGTCACAGGCTCCTCAGTCTACAGTGACAGTAAAGAAGAATATGGCGCCCCCTCCTGGTCATGGAGTATATTCAACAGCCTCGTCTGAAACAAAATACAACTACTCAGATCTTTTCCTGTCATGTTATTCCTCCGGCGGGGTTTTCTTAACATTCATTAAAGTTGTTCCTGCGGGCTCCTTTTAAACTTCATGACACATTTCGTCTCCTTTTCACTCAGTGAACGCTTTTTTATTTTATTTTTTTTTTCACAGGCGACCCTGAACTTTCGAGTCAAACTGACACTGTGTTTATTCTGTCCATTACGGTAAAAATGGCAGCGCGGCGTGTGCTGTCCGCTGTATAAATGCGCAGAAATGGGGGTGTAACAGGGAGCTGCAGAAACCCTAAACAGCGGAGGGGCTGGATTTACTTTAACAAAACAAAAAACAGGCGATTGCGGAAATAATCCGGCGGGTTGCAAGGCCACAAAGCCGCGCATTGTGCGCACAGGCGGCGGAGATAACACGAGAGTCTGATGTTTAGCACCTTTTTTACAGCAGTGGTGAAACCCACGGAATGTTCCACACGGGAACAGCTGACCGTAGGATGCCGCACTTAGCCTAACGAGATGTGAACATTACAAGGAAAAATATCAGTGATCAGATGTTTGCATATTAACAATCAGGTAACTACACTGCTCCTCCTGTTTTTTTTATTGCTTTGTCTCGGCTGAGTTGTGGAGATTTACGGTGCGTGTTTACGGGAGACGCTTGGACGGGTTATTAGGGTTGTCATCCTGCTCAACCTCCAGCCCCTCCTTGTTTTGCTGCTACCGACAGCGATGTTGTAATGTTTACATTTAGTCTATTTAGTTGCAAGCCGCCGCTGCTCTCCTTAGTCAGCTTCTGGTGAGGTGCACACTTCTGGAGCCGTCCAAAAGACCAGATCTGCTCCAGCGCTTTCGCCAGTGCTGCGTTCAAAACAGACTGAGACATTATTTATTAACTCCTGCTGGACAAATTGGGCCTGAGAGGTGGCTTTAAAAGGCCCAGTAGAGCTTTATAGTCCTCATGTGCAGCAACACACAGTGCTTTTTGCAGATGCTCTCGGTGGCCTACAGAAACATAGCTGAGTGCTGTCGTGTTAGGGCTGATGAGGGATGTTTCTCACTTGATCCTGCAAGTGCAACATTACATAACAGTGTAGTCTACAGCAGGACACTGTGGCCTCAAGTGAGAGTCAAATAAGACTGGGGGCCACAGTAAGAAGCAGAGTGTTCTGCAAAATAAGCACAACAAATGCTCAAATGCGTTTGTTGTTGAAGGGAAACAGTTTCCCGACAGTTAAATGTTCAAACTAAGGAAAGAGATCATGATTTTTCTAATTCTTCTTTACATATCGACCAAAGTTGGATCCTTTACTTTGTCAAAAGTAAGACGAAGAAAGACAAGTGAAAGTCATGATTCATGATCTTACCAAAGTAAAAGTATTTATTTTAAGTGGTAAGACTATCAGCAACAGAGTGCACTTAAAGTATTAAAGTAGGTACTCACCATGATTCTGATGTTTCTGAATATCAGTCGATCACTATTGATAATGCATTAATATGTACTTCAGAGTTGCACTGTGGAACTTTTTTTTTGTGAAATGTTCACTCATACAGTCGACCCACCATAACTCAAAACACAGGCCTGTTTAGCCTCAAAGTTTGCAAATACAAACATAAACACATGGCTTTAAAGTACATATAAAATTGTTAGTCTGTGTATTTAGAGCTCTCTTTCATTGTTTACTTCTAGGCCTGTAAAAAAAAGTTGCATAGCTCCCCTTTAATGTATGTTGGAGGAGTTGGAGCTACAACGTTAATTGCTTTTCATACTGCATCACATTGTATGGACTGTTTTAAGTATGTAAAATGTACAATTTAATTCAACAGCTAGTTACTTGCACAACATCACCTGTAGAAACATACAAAGAATAAATAATAAACTGTATTTGTATAGCGCTTTAAAAAAAACACACACACAAGAATAATGCAAACAACACAAAAACATAAATAAAAACAGAACACAAGAGGGGCAAAATAAGTGATAGAAAGTTGACCATTTTACTTTAAAAAAGGCCTTCTGGATTATTAATATTATTCCACAGAATATAACTATAAAGTAGCATAACATACCACATAAAAGTGGTGTATATAAAAGAATCACTGTATGAACGTATAGATGGATGGGAGTCCAGGGAAAACAAGGTCAGGGTTATGATTACGTTAACTACACGCTTCAGGGACGTTTGGGTAAATAGTGTTCCTCACAGTTTTTGGTGACTTCTTCTTGATCACAAAGCAACAAACAACAAGAGGAACTGCTTGTTTTGATTCACTGTAGCAAAGGCTGTCTGGATGTCTGCTGTCTGTGTTTGCTGCGCGCCGATTGGTCACTCTGGACAGGGGGCGTGGTTTCGTCATAACAATGCATTTCAAGGAACATACACGCGCCAAGGAATGTTTTCTGTCGCTGGGTTACTAACGTTATCTGTTGAGACGTTTAACGGTCAGTCCTGCTCAGGTGAACGCTGCCGTTAACGGACAGGTCGTTACCACGGTTTCTGGAGAAGCGGTTAGCTCATGCAGCAGTCGGAAGCGTGTGTTAGCAGGCTAGCGTTAGCAAGCTAGTAGCAGCTCCGTCCGACATTGTCAGAAATCTGTCGGAGGAGACGAGCAGGCGATTTATAGTCAGGTATAACTGTCAACGTCACTGTCAATCGCGGGCTGGCGGTCGCTTAGAGGAGGTCGCGAGAGGATAACTTGATGGGACACGACGTTTCGGAGGCTCGAACACCTGCCATCTCCCCTCCTCACCAAGCAAGCAAACTCGCTCAGAAAGTAAGATGTGGGCTCTGTTGTTAGCCAAACCTTTATGCACAGCGCTGCTCTCTGTTTGTCGTGTTACATGGGAAGAATATGCGGTGATAAATGACTTCATGTCCTAACTTTGTCCTAGCATGCAGGCTAAAATGCTTGGTAACAGCATTAATCTGCAGCTGATCAGCCCGTCTTTGCTTGGACAAAGCGTTAGCCTTGCTTGGCTAAAGTTAGCTGCTCTCCTTCAACAGGGGACGTCGAATTGCCCCAGCAATGAGAAGCCAAAGGTTGCCACAACGATAATGTCTGCTATTTTCTCAGTATTGTGTGAAAGGCGTCGTATTAAACTTGATAAACACGGTGTGAAGGGACAGTGGCCTCATTAAATTGCAGGGTAGCTAGCGGTCCCGCTTGCCTGCCACATCTTTTGTTGTTGCTTTGTCTTTTGAGCACATGGCTTTCCATGTTTTTGTCCAGGCAGGCTACAGCGACCCCTATTAAGTCTGTCCCCGAATTTACCGCATTAATTACACTGTTGAATTCACAATTTCCAAGTCTTTTTGTTAAACTGAACATAGGTAATGGTCTTTGTATCCCTCAATTTAAGAATACAACCAAGGGACGTTTGTGACATGTTTTCTTGATTACAAACGACATCACTTTAGTTAGTGGCCTAGATCTGGATCAGTCTAATTAGGCACCTGTGGCAACATAGTTATTTCATCTCATATTTTGTGAGAACACTGTTTTTTCTGCTTTCAATGGCATGGACCCTTTTTTAAGTGTTTGTTCCATTTATAAAGTAATGATTAAACGTCTAATTTTAAATGTTTAAAAACGCCAAGTTGTCATCATGGGGGGGGGGGGGGGGGTTTTTTCACAGCAGAAAAAAGCAAACGTTGAATTATACAGATATGTTATCAGAGGAAATTGAAAAGTTTACATTTTTCTTGGGCTACAATTGGGGGTGAATTGGGGACCAACTGTGTGTTGATTTGTAGACAACACTGGCATTAGTCACCTTGAAAATATAGGAATGTTCTGTATTGCATGTGCCAAATTTCAGTAAGGGTGATCTATGCCACTTTCAATGAAATATGTGTCCTAAATGACATCAGTAAAAGAAATGACATGGCGACATATGTTTCATATGTGTATATAGTCAAGTCTTAAGTAACATTTTCATAAATACCTATGCTATACAGTAGTAATTCCAGTGAATCCGAAATTGGGTTGCAATGATTAGACTGTGTGCATGCAAAGGATATATAGAAACGAGTTCTGTAGTTTAAAAGCTGGATTCTGAATTTTTCAATTTTGTTTTTGCAGGGTTAAGACAATCAGAGGCAACATACAAGTGCCTCCACTATACGGTTTCCTTTCCCTGAGTGTGACTCGTCTGCACGACGTCACCAATGCGACCATGGGAAATAGCAGTAAATAGGCTGCCACCAACAGCCCCCTTAAACCCGAGGAGGTTCCTTGGAGAGCCCTGCAACGCCCCAGTGCATCTCAGGAGAAGGTAAAAGCTCTGCTTTGCCTTTCCGCATGACATTTTCTTTTTTAAAGATATACTATCTATCTTAGAATTATATAAATTGGGATGCTTTCAACATCAGCCAAATGTCAGGTTTGTCTGTGACTCATGGTGACTTACCCCTGCGGCAGGAAAAAAGACAGTTTTCTTTTACACACTTGTAAGAACTGAAGACAGAGATGCAGTCTGTGTGGTAGTCATCATATGTAGTTGTTACTATCAGCATTTTCTTGCGTGAAAATTTGGCATATATTGTCATAATATTTTGACAGAATAAAAGTTCACCACGTATTGGATATAAACACATAGAACAGCAGAACACCAGAAACAAAGGGCCCTGAATTTTTAAAGCAGTGACTCTATGATGAGGAGCTTGTTAAAGGGTTTTCAGTGGGGCTGCAACTAATAATCATTTTTGTTATCGATAAGTCTGCCAATTATTGTCATGATTAGTTATTGCCAAAAAGTGTGACGTCTTCAGATTGCTTCTTTTTCCCTACCTGAAGACTTAATTTGCTGTCCCAATAACAAAGAAAAGCAGAACATCTGCACATTTAAGGGGTTGGAACCAGCAAATTGTTGACATTTTTGCATGAAAAACAATTTATTGATTATCAAAACAGTTGGTGATTTAGTATCTTTTGATCAACCAATCAATGAATCTACAAATAATTGTGACAAATTAAAAAATATAAATACATTTGGGGTGGGACAAAATATCAACATGGCAATTTGTTGTTTCACATTACAGATACGCTGGTACCATATTGATATTTTTATTAAAACATGCAGGTGGTCTGTACAGATTCCCCTACCAGTTTGACTTTCCTTCATAACTCATTGTGTTGTAAATTCTGTAAACTTAGTTTACAGATCAGATTTATAGAATAAAGAATTAGGTGGGCCATAGCTGTGTCCTTTCTTCTAAACATTTTAACTCCAGAACTGTTTCCAAGCAGTCCAACCTTTTGCTAGTTTATGACTGTATTTAAGACTGTTCACTTTTTAAAACATTGTTTCGTCCCAGTTCATGTCAAAGTTAGCTAAATTGACACCACAATGCCGTGAAGAAAAAAAAAATGGTTCCTGCACTTTGTCTTTTTAGGGGTGTTTTGAATACTTCAGTCAGTCAGACAGACATTGTGATTTATAATTAGACAATTGTCTTACAAACAACTAATTATCGCAGAATTGCAGATTCATAATACTATTGTTATTGTGAATCATATTTTGAGATATTCTTTGATATCCACTCCTAATATACATAACTGTCTCATAGATATCACACCTTTAATGCAGATTTGTAATGATACATCTCTATGTGGATAAGCAGAACACCTAGAATATCACATTTGAGAGGTCATTTCAAGAAACTGGCATGCAATACATCTAAGAGTCTGTTAATGGACATAATCTATTCAATTTTCTGTGTCTGTATCAATACTTTTTCTGCATGATGTAACAGCCCACCAGTGAGACGCCAGTGGGGGAGACGAGACAGACCTGTACTGCACAGTTCCCTGGTCCAGGATGAGAACTTCCATCATCTGCTTTTCTCCCAACATCATCAACAGGTTCCTTTAGATGACTCCAGACAATACAGCCACACCAGCACAGCACCACGCATGCTTCACCCTGCTGCTCACCTGCCCCAGCAGAGCCCCATCATGGTGGATCTACACGACCAGGTAACAGAACAGCCTAATGGGTAACGAAGTTCTGACGTTTATCAAACATGATTTGCTGCCTTGTCAGACCGCATGCCTGTTATCCTCAGAAATGTGCTTTTTGTGATTTAATATGAAACATTCTGGTGTTACGTAGTGGTGTAATGTGTTCATTTTTGGGAGAAAGGCTTCTGTTTTAGCCAGATTGTGGAGTCACACCATCTCTCCCCCTGCCCCACTTCTTCCCGTAAAAGATGCACCAGGGATCGGTTCCAATATCATACACTGTTACGACGGTGACGACCCATGGATTTCCCATCCACACCGGGCAGCCCCTTCCAGGGTGCAACACTCAGCAGCTCCCAGCATGCTCGGTAATGTTCAGCGGACAGCTCTCTCTGCTCTGCTGCCTTCCTCCTCCTGTGAGTTTGAAAAGGAAGAGCCCAAATGTCAGTGGCATCCATGTAGCACACCATACCAGCCATGCAATCTGTTACTGTTCATGACTAACCGATAAGCTGCTGCTGTCACTGTGCAGGATCTGTGGTTCATGTTAGCATAAACATTAGGAACCATTAAGCAACACTAGGTTCTGATGCACATCTAGTGTAGTTGCAGAAACACATCTCAGGATAGTAATTAGTGTGTGTTGTGGCAATACTGTCAGTGTTGTGGTTTTATGTAATGCATCGCTTCTGTTCACTACATGCTTACAAAATGCTTTCACTGTAACCACCTTACTGCAAGTATAAGGAGCAAACTGCTTTGGTTAGGTGGAGGCCTCTTAAGTGTTAAGTTTGATAGTTGTTAAAATATAAAGAAGGACATTGACTTACTTAAATTAATATCACTTCCTGTATTTTTTTCTCTCCTCAGCTCATACAGGCATGTACCATGCAGCATATGCCAGTGTCTTATCAAGCCTTTCCACCCCTGATCTCCAGCGAACATTTTGTATTGCACCCAAACCCATCTGTACCCCCCCACCAGCCACCGCACCTTACTCCTTTGAGCCAGTTTGTCCCTTTACAGCCTCAACACCCACGCATGGTAAGTAGTCCACATCATACTCACGTTTATCAATGAAAGTGCAGTGGATGTAGAGTGTAATGACTGGTTTGTTAAATTGCATTAATACGTCAGGACTAACAAAAATACATTTTTCTGCACATTTCTCTGTCCTCTCAGCCTCTACAGAGGGTAGAGAATGAAGTTGACCTAAGAGGGGACCAGCACCCATTAGGGACCTTCTCCTACCCTCCCTCTCATCACCCACCAGCGCTGCCTCCTTCTCTGCCCTTACAGTATCTTCCTCAAGAGCCTCTGCATCAGGAGCTTCCCTTTGGAGTGGTAAGACAGCCTCTGAGACAGTCTCAGACCTTTATTTACCAGGGAACTTGACAGCGCTCTCATTATCCACATCTCATAATTGAATTAAATGATGCGATCAGTAATAGCTGTTAATTACATTAGTGAAGTACTGGAAAAATTTATGAAAAAAAGATATTGCATTCTATGTGATATTGAGAAGATCCCTGCATACAACTGCATTCTCATTCTCCTTTTCTACCTTGCGCAAAGGCACGTGGATAGTGATTCTCACACAAGGGGGTGTATTTAGGGAATGTATTAAGTAGAATATTTTACCTGTCTAACACAGGTCTAATTATAAAATTCATTGCTATAATTGCTTGAATGGATGAGTAATAATATTCGTTCCACTTGTGCTTTACTGATTTGACATATCACAATGTCGGTTTGAAGCCTTTGTGAGCTAATTAATTTTGGAACAATGTTCTCATCTATTCATAAAGCTAATTGGCTTTTAGAGTACAAGATGGACAAGACTTTTACAGAAGAAAAGTTGGTGTTGCTCACAAAGCAAACACATCAGTTAAAGAAAAGTTTTACTTGTACTTTCATTCACACAAATTGAACTAATATAAAGTTTGTGGCCATTAAAGTGAATAAGATTTGGGATTCGCTGTTATAACCTGTGGTAGGCATGTTGTTGGCTTCACTTAACACTCATTTAAAAAGTAATAACATAACCTACCAGTAGCAGGTTTTACTAACATTAATCTTTGCATTACCAGCTGTTTCTCAGCACAGTTCCATTAAAGGTGCCTCCCAACAGCACCAAAGCTGCCACAAGTTGCATCTTCTTTCTAAAACAGTAGTATAACTAACTGTAATGTCGCTGTCGCTATGAGCTTGCGCAATTCACCAACTTGCAGAAGTGTTAAGTTCTCAAAAGTTTGTACGCTCGCTTCAGGTGGTTTTTCTTTTCTGTGAATCAAACTTAATGAGAAAATGTTTGGTGGAGAGAGATTTGCCAAATAAACTTACAGCTGTTTCTGCTGTCTGTGTCAACATGTGCATGCAAGAATGATTAAAACTCACCCCATGGAAAGTAATTCCTACAGACCCCTCTCCATTTTTTCTGCTGGTTTGTTTACCTTTAGCCTCTCTTTACTTCCACATCCACGTATGATGTAGCCTAGTTCATTGCTCAAAACAGTTTATGGAAACGCACCTGATTCACATCTTTATGTTTTGCAGACTTTCAAACGTTATTGTAAAATTCGCTTGACATTTTATGGAAGTGTTGCTAATGTGCTGCTGTTTAGGTTTTTAACGTCCTTTTCTCACCAAGAATTTCTCACTTTTCTTATACCTGCTGTCATTCTATAGTGAAAAGAAGGAAGAATGCCAATCACAAACATCTGTTCTCTTAATCTCTGTGTGTTTCTCATCAGCCATATCCCCACATGCTGCCCCGGCGAGTGAGTGGACAGAGATACAGGTTGCAGCAACCTCTCCCCCCTCCTCCTCCACCTCCATCTTACTACCCAGGCTTCCTCCCTTACTTCTTGTGAGTACCTACAATAAAAGCACCACATAAAAAAGCCATAGTCATGTGGTTATCTACGTGAATGTAAGGCGCATTATTATGCTAAGTTCTCTACATCTCTGCTTTTAAGTGATAAGAGTGAAGAGGCTGTAAAGAAACGATGATTTTCTCTAATTACCACTCGATGTGGCTAATAGCTTAGAATCAAAGTGAGGTTGATCGTGTTCAAGCCTGCTAAACAAGTAATGATTCTCTCTCCTCTCAGGTCAATGCTTCCTGTGCCTCCAACAGCAGTGGGCCCAGCCATTAGTCTAGACCTCGATGTGGATGATGTGGAAATGGAAAACTATGAGGTGAGTGTGAAGATTTTTGGAGAAACGAATGTTTCAGACGCAGAGTACACAGTGTTTACCAAACAGTTGGAGCTCTCTGTGTGTTTTCAAGTGTTGAATAGTGTAAGTGTTCAATATAGTGTAATTCAATGGATATGAAAATGAATTTCATGTAAAATGCTGATGGTTGATCTTGACTTGAAACATATTTAATTGAAGCCTGATGGTTGATAGGCCAAAATCGGCCAATCACAGATGAATGTATGAGCATATATGTTGTCCGATGTGCACTGATATAAAATGGAGAATTATTAAGTTCCCATTTGTAATTTACTGTGTCAGTGCACAAACAAGAGTTTGATCATCATACTGAGGGATGGTTGCAAAAATGTGTCCATCTAAACCTTTTGCTTTCTTGTATCAGCATTGACCCCAAAGACCGAAAATAGGTCGGGCTTCATAGTAAACAATTCAAGAAGAAGTAAATTACTCATTATGTAGGATTTTCACCTTGTGGAATTCATGTAAATGTGTAAAAAGTGTAAAAGTTTCACATGTACAATACAGTTGACATGTTGATGAATTCTTTCCTTTTTTTTCACTAAATCTCGAAGGTTACAGGTGAAACTGCAAATTATTTGATTACATTTCGGTGTCATTCTATGAGAGACCCAAAACATCATCAGCTTCTCTCTCCCTTGTAGGCATTATTGAATCTGGCAGAGAGGTTGGGCGAAGCGAAACCACGTGGACTCACTAAAGCGGACATAGAGCAACTTCCGTCCTACAGATTCAACTCAGAGAATCATCTATCTGAACAAACGCTGTAAGCCTATTCCTGATTGTTAAAACAAACTTGTAGTCTAGAGATGCATCTGAATCCCAGTAACCTTTTTTAATCTTTTTACCTTTTTTCTCCCTCAGGTGTGTTGTGTGCTTTAGTGACTTTGAGTGTAGGCAGCTACTTCGGGTATTACCTTGTAACCACGAATTCCATGCCAAGTGTGTGGATAAGTGGTTAAAGGTAAGTCGATGCCCTTTCAAAGTGTTTTCATTCTTCTGTATGAATGTTGTGATACACAGTGCTAACACGTGCTGTTTCCGCTTGTCTTCCAGACCAATCGCACTTGTCCCATCTGCCGAGCCGATGCCTCGGACGTACACCGGGAGGTGGAGTGAGGACTGACTCTGTCTCTGAGTGCTGAACTGGAAAACTGCAAACACCAGAGTCTGTCCCAACACTGGGGACACCTGCCACCCAACCTGCGTCCTCCAGTAAATATAGCTTACCCATCCACCACTCCTGCCCCTTCCTAAATAATAAGCAATCCAGGATTGTTTCTGGAGCCTGTTGTACCTCTGCTGTGCTTCATTGTCCAAGTCTCTTGAAACCCACTGCCTATCGCAGCCTATAGCCAGAGTTCTGGGATCGCCAGCCAGTTCTTTCTCTGCCCCCTCGTTGCAGATTCCAAAGATTTTCCCTACAATGCATTATTTGCTGCTTTTGTTTACAGGGTTTCATTTTTATTTAGTGGATTTGGTTGTGGTGTTCATGAATAGTGGGAGTCCTGCATTGGAAGAGGTGAGTCGGGAGCCTGGAGGATGATGGGCTTGGACACCTTGTGCAATTAGCAAGAAAAAAAATCGGAATACTTCAACATGGGTATCTGTGTTTGGAGGCGACACCTGACCATCATAGATGCATGTTTCTGTAGGTGTTGGGCAAAGTGACTTGTTAATAATGTATGTTCTGCAATAATGTATTGATCATTTCAACAGTTTTACCCCTTTATTTGTTTTAGATTTGCCAATGCTATTGTGAAAGTGTGACTTGCTGTGGTTAAATGCAGATTCTGTTAAGCCTGAGGTTATGGACTGCAACTGTGGGGTTTCTTCTGCCCCAGATTATCTACTCTGGAACACAGATCTGTACAAAAGCAGTCATGGATTAATGGACTGCGTCTTTTCGAGGTCATCTGGCATAACGGCACAAGTGCTACATCCACCCTCCATGTCAGCATTGTTCCTCTGGCAAGTGTGTAAGAGTGTGTGTGTGTATGTGTGTGCGCACATATTGCGTGTGCGTGTATGTTTGTCCTGTTCACAGAGCCAATGCATTGTGTAACCACTGGATACAGGGCAGCATGCTAGGATTTGCATGAACTGTTGATTCAGACTAGCAATATTTTAATCAAGCATTGCCACCAAAATTATCAAATTTAAAGAAACAGAAGAGACAAAGAAGCATACTAAAAGAACTGCTTGCTTATTCAGAAAGCGCCATGAGGGAAGACTAGCATGTGGTTCCACCCCGACTGCGTTTAAGGATGGGAGTCCTCGTCCGAGGGCTATGCTGATGCCATAGAGCTCTGGACGCCTGTGCAGAAAGCAATATGTGCAGTGAGTGGCGGGTTTTAAACAAACTTTCCTTCCCTTTTAGGAAGACTGGGCTTTTTATTTCTTTGTTTGTGAGCCAAATCCAATATACAGATATAGCCTATACTGTTCAAGATTTCAGATCTGCCTTCTTATGACCTTGACAAGCACAAACCTATTACTAACCCTGAAAATACTTTGTCATTTCCACTTGTTTTAAAAGTATGTCGTTTTTAAAAAAAAAAGAAAAAAAAGGTTTATTTATTGGTTTTATCTAGAGAAAAACGCATTGAAGGAAACAGTTGGAGCACTAACAATGTTTGTGTATGGTATGTGTTATATTCTGGTAACTTGGTCGGGTCATTGTCTTAGGCCATGGTAATGGTGTTGTAAAAGAGCAACTGTATGTATAGCTTCAGTGTGAATGCTTTTAGATAAACGTTTGAAGACAGAAGAATGTTGAAAACCCTTGTAGAAGTCACTGGTGACGCTCCACGATACGCCAGCTTACTGTATCCCACAGTGATCAGGATGGGGTCCAAATGACGCAGAGCTGGAGTGTTCAGTAGTGCAGAAGAAACACTGTTAGACTTCTAGTTCCCTGCTTGTGTTCACACTTAAAAAAAACAAAAAAAAAAACAGGATACACTTGGGGTGGGAGGAAAAAGAGCAACAGACAGACTTTTGCTTTGCATTCACTCGTAACTGCCCCAGTAAGCACTAACAGGCAGTTGTTACCTTTGCTTTTATGCGTAAAGGGATCTTGCCTTTTTCTTTACTTTTAAGTGAATGTGAGTCTTTGATGTGTGTGCCACCTTTTAAGAGAGAAAAAAAGAAGCCATTTAATGAGTTAAACCCACAGCTTTGAGAATTAACCTATGTGTACATATCTATTCGCTGGCATATATTGTAAGTTAAAATAAAAAAATCACTCAGGGCCTCTCGGTATATAAAAATAAAGGAGAACAGTCCATTTCAAATGGAACGGATGCCATGAAAAGGGTATATCTGAATTTAGTTTGGTCGTTTTCCTCAGACCATAAATAATTTAATGTAATCAATTATAATATTCTGTTTTGTCGGAAATAGTAGATATTACATCATTTAAAGACAGGCATGCAAGAAAAAAAGATCAGTAAATATGTTATTAGTATTCACTGAAAAGAGGCAATGTACACTGCAACTCATTACAAGTGTATTATTCAAACCTGTTTGACTTTTGTTCTTTTACTTGAACCATATGTTCAACATAGCGGTTGTGATCCCATTTCTAAATGTGCCGTGGTGCACAAATATTCTACCCAGTTCACTCCCAAATCTACTTCAGAGGTGTTTGCATGACTTTAAACAAAAAAAATAATAATTAAAACAAGTGTGATATAGTGGAGGATATCTCAAAAATCTGGTGGGGACCTATTTAACGGTGCACAATATGCATGCTTGTCAACCAGATCCCAACTGATTTTTAGCTCTAGTTGGCTTTGGGTTCAGGGGGTTTGGATCTTAACGCTCAGCTGATAACTGCCATGCATTGTACTGCACACATTTGTAATAGAACTGAATGACTACAAGATTTTATTGCGCTAACTTCATTTTATAGGAAGTAAAAAAAAAAAATATTTAAAAAAAAAAAAATCTGGTCTTGAATCCAGAAATTCTTACATACATTGTGTTACTGTTATTGCCCTAACGACTGAAAAATTACATGCTCTGAAACTACTGTAGTTTATCAAAAGCCATAGTGAAAAGGTGCTAGATGTTCTGCTTTTAGGTATGAAACTCACTCGCGTGAATGCAATAGTTTGTCATGGATCCCATGTATTCTTAAAGCATGTTATACTAATACCCCTGAACAATGTCAGTGAAAATCAATATAGTTTAAGGGATTTTAAAAAAAGAATAAAGTGTTGTCATACTTATTTCAGTGTAGTACTGTACCTGCCTATCAGGCTCTTGCTCTCAGTGTATCAATATCTTAAAATGTATTGTTCACATATAGATACCTTAATTCATGTTAATGTTAGCACTATTGTTTTTTGGAGTTAATGACTATTTAATTGACAATATCCAGCTACCCTATGAAATAAAAAAGAGAACCTCCCATTAAGGCCTAGGTAATGAGGTAACTTTTGATGACAACTGAGAATAGAGTCTTGTAGTCTTTCTGTTAAGAGTTATTGAATAATCTCACAGCTTGTGTGGTGCAAAAATGTGTTCCAATAAGCAGCTAAAATTTATTTAGGATTTGTGATTGATTGCTCCGTAGACGCCATTTATTGTTTACCAATGACTTTTGCTGTGGTGGGATAGTGGTTTACTGTTCTTATTCTCCCTGGCCTCTAGGGGTCCTTGCCTGAACACCAGACTACCCACCCGCCAACAGAGCCAGGGGCATGTGTTCTGTGTTAGGCAGATATTTTGCTTTGGTACTTGCACATTTACAGTTACCTCATTTTTTCCATGTTTGTATTGGGGGGTGGGGGGAGAAAACAACTAATATATATTATATATAGGAAATGGTTCTTATTAATGTTATAATTTTTCATTCCATTGGAATCATATTGTTTGTAGCATTTAACATAACTAGTTAGTGTATTATATATACATCTGTATACTGTTTGAAATTTTTAAGATTTGTACTTTTTTTAAATGAAAGTTGCTAGTTATGCTTTACCAAGTAGTGCAATCATATTTTTTTTTTTTTTAATTGTTGTGGCTGATTTGAGAGGGTTGTTCACTAATAAATGTATGATGTATACCAATATCACACTCGTCTCCTTTGACTTGAGCTACTGTGAGAGGCATTTGAGCTGACACTGATGCTTAAAGTAACATTCTAGCCCACGCTGATTTATTTCCCCCCCTTTTGGTTATATTTGATCCCCCTTTTGTGTCAGGGGAACAAAAATAATTCTAAAAACGAACTACAATTACCGCTTGGCGGTTATATGCCTCCACTTTAAAGAAGGTAAAGCTCCTAAGAAGCTTTTGTACAAGGTCACTGACCTGACAATAATGTTAGGCTGCAGTGACCTTTGACCCCCAAAATCTAGTCAGTTCACCCTTGAGTCCCAAGTGTAGGTTTGTGCCAAATTTGAAAAAAATCTTCAATGTGATATTGGCTTCACAAGATTTGAGGTCATAGTGACTTTGACCCCTGACCTCAAAATGTAATCAGTTCATCCTGTACCAAAGTTGAAGATTTTCCCTGAAGGCATTCTTGAGATTTCACGTTCAAGAAACGTGAGGTTGCAGTGACCTTTGACCTTGGCCTACCAAAATCTAGTCAGTTCATCCTTGAGGCACAGTGGTGCCACTGTTTTTGTTTTGTTTTTGTTGTTATTTAATACCTCCTGTTATGCCATGATAAATAAAATGGTTAATAAATGGCTGTTGGAGTCATTCAGCCCTTCCTCACACTATCTTTTAAAGAGCACAAACTCAATCATACACATTTACAAAAACAACCTTTTATAGAGCCTTTCAAATGAAAATGTTTTTTAAAGTAACTGCTTCAAAGGCCTTTTGAGGCTGCTACACAACTGCCTACTGAATGGAGGAATGTTTCAATACTTGCACAGCCTGACAAACTGACAGAAGGGATGTGACGTGCCTGTGCCTCATGATTGTGCCCGTGCGAAATTGATCTCACCCACCAGATACATCTCAGACACTGCTATCAGCAAATGTCATCTAAGTCGCCCATGGCAGTCAAAAGGCGAATATCAGGCAGTACTGACGTTCAGCTGATATCGCGGCATCCCTAAATAAATTGCCTGACCTAAAATCAGAGACACTAAACCCTCAGTGTACTGGAAACATCACCCTTGAAGAAACGGTTCAAGATTAAGTTCGCCAAAAGTAAAAAATTCAGTCACTGTTTAATCGCCCAAATACCAATGAAAAGTCGGGTAAGGACTTGTAATATTTCCGGAGCTTCACAGTTAACAGGGTTTAATTTTTGGGTGAACTCGTCCTTTTAGTCACTCATTTTCAAAACAATCTAAAATATCCTCACTCAAACTCTACCTCCAAGGGTACAAATCATATACTTGAAGAATGATTAACTGATTCTTGACTCCATCAGTCACTTCAGGATGTATCATCAACTCGTGGTGCTCACTTTCTGTGATTAGTTGAGCCTTGATTGAATGACTGAATTAATGTTTCCTTATGTGATGATCTATGAAGAGCTACATCAGAGGGGCTTATTCAGTTTTAACTAAGTGGAGGGGAGTTGCAGACTTTAAACTCTGTGTGGGAGTGTCCTTACAAAGTCGCTAAGGACACGTTTGAGCTGAGTTTCAGAGTTGTTGACTTAGCCAGCCTGCATGTGTGTTGTTGGGGCTAAGTGAGCCCAGGTATGAATGGTTGTGAAGATGTCTGGGGAGAGATCTCAGTAACTGTCTTTAGGCCACCTTGTCTGTTCAAAGATGGTTGTTCCAGTTTGACACAGATGGATTCTTTTACTCCTCTTCCAAACCATCTATCTTCTCTGGCCAAGATGTTTACATTGTTGTCCTCAAAGGAATGATTTTTCTCCTTCAGGTGTAAGTGGACAGCAGAGTCTTGACCTTCTGTTATGTATCATTTGTTTATGGGGAGGTTGCTTTGTCTCCTAAATGTACAAATCTGTGCAGTCTCGTCTAAATTGATCAGCTGAAACTACATCACTTACTTGAGTCCTTTTTTGGGAGGGTGACTTTCACTTTAACTGAAGAAGTATTTTAACACAATATTTTTATTTTAATAATCATTATTTACGTAGCCATTTTTGCTTTATTGTAAGTTTGCATTTGACGACCAGTTGGACTAAAGAAATGTCTTAATATTTCTGCTCTCAAATACACAACGTGAAATATAGTTGTAACTGAAATTCAGATAATTTGATGCTTCTCAGTTGAAGAAGCTGTATGAAGTAACTGGATTAATATCTGACAGACAATGTATAAATGTGAACTAATTACTCAAAGCCATATTGGTCATTTGTTAATGGTCAACAACAGAAATTCTGATCGTGCCTTAACACACATTAAATCCTCCTGGGTCGTGTATTAGTTAACCATCATCTTTGTCTTTATGATCTGTGCCCTTACTGTAAGTGTTGTTGCAGTGTTGTACATTCTCAATAAACCCACATTTTTAAAATGTTTTTAATTTATAGTTGGAAAATTACATCTTTACATGAGCCCATTAGATGTTACAGGCAAAACAGGCATCTATGAGTAACCACAGGCACACTATGGGCAGACTCGTACTATACTAGATAAAGCCACATGTAAAAGCTGTGGCCTCTGTTAAATATTGTATCTTTAAACTTCATGAGCTTGAGGCAGTCTGCTTTACATAGTAACCAACCTGCATTTGGTCATTTTATGACACAGATGAGTCAAAAAACAAAGAAACAAAAAAAAAAGTAAGGTAAATTTGGGGGTTTTAAATATCTAACTTATGTACAGTTCATGGCTCATTTAAAACAGGGTTCCCATAATTCCTCAATGTCCAAATCCACCAGCCTGCTCCCTGAAGTAGTACATTTGCTCTCCACACAACAACCACCAGTGACAATCACCACAGTACCAAACTTAGACCAGTCAATGTGCAGAAAGCATGTGTAATCTTAAAGGGAAAAAAGGAAGCTGAATTAGGACACACAGATCTAACATCAAGCCAAGGCATTCACACAATCGGGGGATCCATACCTCTCTGTGCTGCATCCTGTGTTTCAGTAATTATAAAGACAACCTGCCTTCCTCAACTGCGCTGACATGAACTAAACTGGGATATGGTTCTGGTTTTGCACAAAGCTATGCTACTGGTTCAGTACATTTCAGTAGATGATTAAACCTTTGCTGCAACACTTACTGGTGGAGGAGGGACGATAATTAACTGGTAGCTAGTACAGACAATGGGATCAAACTTCTTTGTCCACACGGATACAAAGATGAGTTCAAGGAAAGGACTTCAAGAAATGTTTATTTGATAAAATTCAAGACTTTCCAGGCTATTGGGAACCCTGTAAACACAACCAAACAAGGACTGGATGTAGGGTGGTTAATTTTTTTTTTCCAGGTTAGGATATTATCTCAATGATCCCTTGTGCATAATGGCCATTTGACAAAAAGAAGAAAAAGAAAAGGAGGAGTGGGTGGGCATTGGAGGAAAATGTGTTTCCATGTTGGGAGGTATGTCATCTGTTAATCGTCCGTAAGGTCCTGAACAAAAAGGACCTCGGAGCGGCTGAGTCCCGCCTCTTTCAGTGTGGGAGGGTTGGGCTGCTCTTCAGTCGGAAGGCAGGGCAAGACTCGCCGAGGGAAGTTTGTTACTATCTGAAACTTCTCCGGGGATTCTTTCAAAGAGAAGATGAAGTCGTATATTACCTGTGACAGAAAAAATAGACAAGCGATTTAACAAATAGCCCCATGTGGCAGTGTTCTGCACAGCTGTACAGAACATCGCTTTATACTACTGCATTCTGTGAATGTATTCATTACAGTGTCTAAATAAGAAATATGCTGAGTTCATATGTGCACCAAGAATGTATCAGAACTTCTAATTGGGTGCAGAAACAGCAAGAGAAGCTTCCAGGATACTTGACGGTACAGAGCACATGGTTTGATTTAAATTAATTTAAATGAAAAAGATACATCAAACAGGGTGAACAGGCTGTGTACATGATGTCTTTTTTAACAACGGAGGTACTTACCGTCAGAGACTGCCCGAAGAGGAATCGTCTCTCTACTCGTGTGTCATTGGGCATCTTAAACACTATTTTGACACTGTCTGGATCATCTGAAGCGGGCTCTTGGGGAAGACATTCTGACTTCCTCTCCTTCTCCTCTTCGAGTGTCTGAGTCACGTAACAAATATTGACAATATGAATCAGAAAATGCCATACTGCTGGTGTAGGTCAGACAGAATCATCAATTTAATGATTAACTCACTCTTCGTCTCCGTTCCTCCGCAAGAGCAGTCTGTCGGACCTTCTCCTCTTCTTGCCTTATCTGCTCCTCTTCCTCCCTTTTCTTTCGGTCCTTCTCCTGGTCGGCACGGAGGGAGGCCAGATAGGCCTCGTCCTGCTGCTGCCTTAGCACTTGGGTCTGGTTCCTCTCCTCCCTGAAACAAACATTTGTCTGTACTTTAAAACTGTGAAGCTCTCTGGTATACTAGCTATAAATAAAGAGAGAAAGTTGCCTAATTAGTGAAGCCAGATTTTATTCACAACTTCAAATCTTTTTTCTTATTTTGGGTTTTCAGAGTGAAAAAACATGAAGTGATGTCTTTAAAGTGTAACATGTTCACATCTTACATGTTTTGGGCCAAGAGCCTGAAAATGAACTCAACTGATCATCAGCATTGTAACATTTTGAGTTTTAATCCCAATCTCATAACAATCCCAACACATAACTTCCTCATATAAATAACAAAAACTGAGGTAAGATGTCTCACGTCCTGCATTCTAGTGTAATTGTATCGATTCCGTACCGCTCAAGGCGCTCTGACATCAGATGTGTTTGGTTGGCATCCATGATGAAGGTGAGCTGATTGATGAGGTCCTCTGGCTGAATGAGACCCTCAAGCCTACCCACCACAGTCATCTTGCGGTCCTTCAGCATGATCATGGCCAGGAATGGGTAGGTGTTCTCCCGCAATGCTTGGGACACTGAAACACAGCCAAACATCATTTAGTTAAATCTGCTGCTACTATACAATTTGTTCATTTAATTGGATGGACAACCCATCCAAAGTTCTGAGCTCTCTATAGTAATTTCAACACTTACAAAGTGACAGGATTTTTTCAGTGGTATTCTGAGCGTCAAAACAACTACATACTTCAAAGTCAATATGTATATCTTTCCAGGAACAATGACCCAGTTACTTAAGAAAATACGTTACAAGATTTTCACACAAATATCTTTCAAGTTCCTTAGAGGCAGAAGTCGTAAGCAAGAACTCAATATCTAGGAATATAAACAAGAGACACTTCTGATATTCAACCAGGGATTCTGCAGGTTTCAACAAGTCTAAGACTTTTAAAGACCTTTTTAAGACCAGTATGAGTGCATTTTAGAACTGATTTAACAAGACAGTTTGAAGGATATTAAGGACAGTCATACTCACAGAATTACAAAGTAAATACTTTTTTTCTCTTTGTAAAGCACTTTTGCCTTTGGGTATGAATTGTGCAATATACATGTATTTGTCTTGTATTTTGCTGGTGGTTTTCTATTCCAGCTTTATCTTTTTCAGACTTCCCGTTTATACACAACGTTAAGTCTAATTTAAACATTTATACCAGGCTTCTAATTTATTATTCTTTATCAGGCTCCTTGTTGGCTTTATTATTTGTAGATATTTTTACAGTGTGATTAGAACAATTTTTTCTAAAAAAAATACATTAGACTTTAGAAACAATCCTGACATTTTAAGGCCTAAAATTCAGATTATTGCATTTTAGACTTTAAGGAATAATAGAAAACCCCACTGAGGTGATCAGAGCAAATCCATGTGAAATTATACAATAACAGCTGAAAAGAAATGGTGGGTTAAATTTCAGTAAATGTAAATACCTCTGTAGCCCTCAGGCTTGCTGGTTGAGCATGCCCAAAAGAGCATTCGCGTGTTGAGGAAGGTTACAACCTCTTCTGTACATAACGTGGAGCTAGGAAGAGATGGATCAGTGGCACAAAACAAACCATTAAACAGAGGAAACCTTCTCAACTACATGTGGACGTAAAGCATGAAGTTTATATATAAACATACTAATAATGAAATAGAGCTTTACTGCTGTATAACAAGTGTCAAAGATCACCCAGACTGTGCCCAAGGTAAAAACAAACTTAAGCAACTGATGAGACTGAGCATGACATTGAGCAACAACAGGGCTCTGTGTAACAAATTGACAGCAGTCACTAGTGATGTAGGCAAATTAAGTAATAAGTACCATACCGGCAAAACTCGTCAGTGTCTTGATGATCCTCCCCATGAAGGTACACTAATAAGTAGCGGAGCTCTCGTTTGGCATCATTCAGTGCCTATATGTTTCGGGTTGACCAAAAGCAATGCGTCATCTTGCAGTTTTACATCTCCACCAATATTACACATTATTATTGAATTCAGAGCATAAGAATTTGTGTTTCTTATCTGCCATTGGCACTCGGTGTTACTAAACTCACCTGGCTGTATGTTCCCTGGTAAAATACAGGGTGTGACCGACCATACTGCTCTTCAAAACTATGAATGAATGACACAACATCTCCAACAGGGTCTGTCACACGACCACGAGGATCTGGCCTTATAAACCGCAGGGCGAACCTTGACGCAACGAAAAAGACAAAAACAAAGAAACACATTGGGGAGATCAATTAACTTCTTGCAGCGCCAACTTAAACTTCCGGCATCTACGAGTTTTAATCAATGTGCTTCACTTACCTGAATATGTCCAGAAGTGTGTAATATGTAAATCTGAAAGGTAGCATTATCAAGTAGTAACTCCATCCTAGTAATCCCTGAAAAGAAGAAACAGTGAGTTTCTTACCATTCAAACAGGAGACAATAAGCAGAAAACAAAATTCCAGGATATTGTGTTTTTATATAATACATCCCCTTAATTATTATTTCAGAACAGTATCCAAGTATTATTACCATTAACAACAGAAATATAAACTGAGAAAGTCCATGTGGACTTCAGCTGTGTGTCAAGCCAGAGCAACAGTTTTACAGAGAACTGTATCTCATTTACTGCGGTGAAATTAAATATTTAACAGCCTTGCAGAGATTACGTCCTAAAGCACAAACATTAAAATAAGATGCAGACCTACCCTGGGTTGTGGCCTTGAAACGATGTAACTATATACTCTATGGTCTGCTGTATTGACCTGCAACGGTCTGGATGGTGGAGGGTTAAACACACTGGGCACTCCTTCCTGCTCATTCAGTCTGTCTTGTACTGCAGCCTTAAACACATACATTTAAGACCATCATACATCAAATCCTCTAATAAATCAAAAGAAAAGGACGACATGTAATTCAAAGCAAGCACAATATGAATAAAATATTAACAGAGCCATTAAAGAATTGTCTTTTTGACTTGTGACTTTACCTCTATGTTCCAATTATGTTGCTCTAATGTTCGACGGCATTGGTCCATTGATTCCAAACCAGTAAGGTCCTGTAAGACAAGGAAATACAGTCAGACTGAAGGCATCACAACGAATTTTTTATTTTTTTTTAAACACGTTTGTCAGGATGTTTCTCAGAAGCTTCTGTGCTATTCGTTTGCCATGACAATGATCCATGAAAGTTAGCTAAAAAAAACTACTAAACTACATTTTCGTGGCTACCAAACACTAAGTGACATGATTAAAGGAGCTGACCAACAATCATTCTGTCAGACAGCTCTCTAAACTCCCAATTAACCTGATCATGTACGGGGGGGATGTTCACCCCAGGGGCAGGATGACGTGAAAGGTTAGCTAGCGCCACCAAATACCAAGTGATGTTAACGGGCTAAGGAAGGGGGAGGAAAACACCATCGGTCTTACTATCATAAAACAAACACATTAGTTTAACATAGCTTAAATACAGCTGTGTCGCTGAAAAACTTCAGTGACAGCTCGATCATGGTTGCTATGCTAACGTTAACTCAGCAAGTGTTAAGTAGGGAGCGTCAGTGGAAACCCACCGTTAGCCAACCGGACGTTAACCATTACACTAAAACGCAGCATGAGTGATGCTGGCAAACAAAGTCGGATAGGACATATGTCTGTAAAATATTAAATATAACAAGCATTACGCCATTTAAATCCACATATAGCCCCTAAAGTCTGCTAACTTGTTAGCTAGCTTAGCTAATGTTAGCTATCTTTGCTAACGTTAGCTGTGACTCAAGTTGACGGCTAGGGGCTGGGGGGGGTTTCGTTCTCGAAGTTGACTGTGCAAAAAGCGTTTAAACACGCACGGTTCCGCCTTTTTACGGCGATTCATTGACGACGATAACGCGTGACGATATGATGTTTGACCGGACATGTGTTAGTGTGCAATTTAGGCTGTCTACCTGAAACTGGAGGAGTTTTTCGGTCTGCGCCTGAGATAATTCTGGCTCCTCTGGCGCCGCCATCTTACCTCGCCAATCATCTAGCAAGGCGTAACAACGTCAACTGTCTTTTCCTGGAGCCGACTGTGCTGGGACAGCCTGAGAGCGCTGCTGCCGCCTCGCGCCCTGGATGTCACCAGTGTTCAGAGGATCGATCTGACGCATTGATTTAGGCCCCTTAATATCGCGAAAGTCTCTCATTATATAGATTTAATTAGTTATTTCAGTATCAAAATGATGACTTATAGTATATACTAAATAATTAGTTTGAGATTCTCTAAATAATAACTCAAAATAATGAGAAACCCTCAGAAAAAGGAGACTTTTTCTAAACAATAAGACACTAAGTCTTTATTTTGAGATATGATGTCATTTTCAGACACAAAGTTATAATTGAGTGCACATTTTAAATACAGAGACATAACTTTTGAAAAACGGTCTCTTTATTTTGAGTCAAAATGTTGAGAAAAAAAGTCATTATTTAGATATACTCAGTCATTATTAGGGGTGGGCAAAAATATCGATACGGCAATATATCGCGATACTTTGCCGCCCAATATCGATTTTTCAACTCCAAATATCGATATTTCGCCGAAGAGCAACTCTGCTGTGCGGCAGGTGTATTTCTGTAGTAGAGAGAGTGGCTGAGGTCTTTGCAAAATGGATGGCAAGTTAACA
>CAEMYA010000205.1:2965229-2994123 GCA_903131615.1 Diplodus sargus
TACATATACAGGTACTTGTGTTTTCATCTTTATTTATATCGCAATATCGTGATATCCTGATACGTATCATATCGTGACCAAAGTATCGTGATATGTATCGTATTGTGAGGTTCTTGCCAATACCCACCCCTAGTCATTATTTTCAAAATGATGACTTGTATATTAGGACATTGAGTCATTCTTTTGTGACACTATCATATTTTTGAGAGACTGAGTCATTATATTGAGACACCATGTAATTTTCACATACAAAGTTACGATTGAGTAAATGGTTTTTTTTTTAAATACTGACACCCATTTTGAAGTGTCTCTTTATTTTAAGGGCCTATGTCAAAATATTGAGAAAGTTTCTCATTAGTTTGAGAAGGTTTTTAATAACTTTGAGATCCTAATTGAGATACTGAGTCATTATTTTGAGCTTCATCAATATTTTAGGAAATCTCTCATCGTTGACATACAGGTCCACGTTATCATACAATCACATTGACCCTAGTAAAAGACGGCGTTACTTGTACAATCTTCTAATCTCAAAAATGAAAGTGAGCTACAAACTTTTTCTTTCACATTAACATCAATGAGTTACAGATGTCCAATTCCGAAAACATTGTTCCATTGGCTACCTGTGTTCTATTATTACCATTATGTTTTAGTTTTTCTTTTAGTAATATGTTATGATGATGTATATTGTTATTTTCATGGCCTGACATACCCTACTTCCAAGTTTTCAATTGTGAGGCTTTATTGCTTTTGTTTATTTTTAATATGATAATATACTGTTGGCTGATTTTTCCAACCAACAGCTTGGTTCACATTATGTGACTCACCACTTATTTTTTCTCCATTTCATGACATTATGTAGATCAATCATCTCACCTGATTAAATGATAATTAAAATAATAATTTGTTTGCAGCAGCCATACTCACTAACTGTATTTGTTAACAACAGACATTGGTAAATGTCAGTTTTGTTCATATTATTGGTGGTTTATCACATATTTACAAATCTCCAAAACACAGAAAGACAGAAACAGTAACTTAACACACATATTCACAAGATGTTTTTTACAGTTAGGGTGACACTTCACGTCTGTCTCTCATACACACACAAACGAACGTTAGACATTTTTTTACTGGTGTAATAAAAATGCTTTTATTTGGCCATCTGTTTGTTATCAAGCAGAAGAAAAAAATTCCAGTGATTATGTGAATGTAAATGTTGAAATCCCCTCAGGTTAAATTGTCGGTAAGGTATTGTACATTTAACCAAAGACAAAGCGGACACATGAAGATGTTTTAATTTTCTTACTCTTCAACTTCTGTAAAATATAGAGCAACCATCTTATTGAGACCATAGGATCAGTGAACAATCAGCAACAATCAGCAATCATCACAATATAGCAGACTGTAGAATTAGTATGTCCTAATTTCAAGTGTTGAGTCGGCCCACATCATTTTTTCCCCTCTACCATAATGATGTGGTACCCAAACTTTGTCTTGACAGGTGGGTCTGTGTAGACAGGTTTGTCCATGGAACTGGTAGGTAGGGCAAATGCTGCGTCCTGGAAAGGTCCAACCATTGATCCACGTGTCATCCACCCCAGATCACCCTGCAACAAAGAAAGCACATTGCAAGTACCTTGTATGTGTGCCAAGCCAGGACAATGATGAGGGATCATGAGCAACAAAGTAAAATGGGTTCACTATGCTAAAAATAGAAAATCTGATATTTTGGACTGTGAGTAATACAGGAAGTTTGAACACTCCAGATACATTGACATGACAATGACATGTGATTAAGTGTAACATAACTGTACAGAGCTGATGAAACAGTGCATTTGCTGGTAATACAGGGGGAAAGGATTATTATTCATAAGCCTGGAATTCACCACACTTGAAGACTCATTGTGAGGTATAGGTCTGTGCATCCTGTTGATCATCTGCCAAATGTATCATTACAGGTTAAGATACAGAATCATATATATAACATTTCTATATCACTTTACTAGAGGCAAAATGCAGCGGACCATTTCAGTTACATTTCATAATAACACAAACGGTTAAAAAAGGGGGACCAAAACAGGGGAAATGATTATTAGTGCATGTTCTTACGCCTTGTCTAGCTTTGTCTTCACTGTACTGCGACGCTACTTCACTGAAACGGACTCCAGCCTTCAGTTTCTCCATCGCCTCCATGCACTTCCCGTGTTTTTCACAGAGGATGTGCCGTACCTGGGGAAAAACATCATGACGGCACAGTCAGACTACTGAAATTCACTGCAGATATCAAGATCAGAAAACAGAAATGGACATTTTTAAGCACTTTAACAATCAGTTATCAGATAATGAATGAGTGAATGAATAAATATTTTGATTACATACACCCTGAGAAACAAAGATGGTTCAAACAAATTTTCTCAGTCAATAACAGAGAACGGAAAAGGCTGAAGCTCATAGCTTATCTTTGACTATCCTATATGAATCATAGGATAACCCAGAATATCAGCAATAAATCAATATATCAAAGAAGAATCATTAATAATAAATATAATATGTTAGACATTTTTCTATCTTAACATTTTTGTTCAAACACTGACATGATCTACATTCAGTGCAAAATCGGAGGAGGCTACATTAGGAGTTATGAGAACAGATAAAGTAAACAAGTTACTTGAATGATGAACTAACATACACGACGTAATGACTTTTACATGACATTTTAGTTTTGGAGCTCCAATCTGTCACCACACAAAATCCAACCCACATTGGACTTCCAAATGGCTATAATGAAATAATGTCAGTTTGTATAAGATGTGTTTTAAATGTTTTATAAACTTGCCGTATTTTAATTAAATGTATTTTTCACATCAGCATTTAGTATTTTATTTTAATACATTGAATAAACAAGTCTTTGTCATTTGATTAGCTTTTAGTAACTTTCTGACGTATGCATGCCCATGTGTGATTGTGTGTTTATACATTTCTCACCGCTTAAATTCTTAGCAGTGATAAATCAATTACTGATTAATCATTTATATTCCTATCAGCACACATCGATAAAGCATTCCACACAGATTATGATGTACTTCATCAAAAGCTCCCACACCTTACACCCTGAATGCGTATTCTTCCAGTAACAGTACTGAGCTAAAACTGGATGGAGGAAGTGTTTTCAGACAACAAGCAAACAAATTAATATTTCACTTGTTCCTATGGTTGTGAGTTAAAATGTCATGTTCACCACATGCCAGGACTAGATCATCAAAGAGGACCTAATGACAGCGATAGATCAAAAATCTTCCCCACCTCACCCACATCCTTTCCCTCCAGCCAACTCAGCCAACACTGGTTTGGGGGGGGGAAGAAACGACGGGGGCAGTCATCACTTGATCACTTCACTAAGAAATCCCCTGTTTTGTAACCTTTGACTTTTATAGCGCGGTTTGATGAGTTTACAACTGGTGTTACCTTCACAGCAGTTCCTCCCTTTGGTGCTTTTTCTTTCTTGTCGGTGTCTGCACTTCCCGAAGCAGCTCCTACACAACAAACCGCGCCATTTTAAACACGATGAAAACCGCAACGTAAGATAACGCTTTATGATGATGACACATCTGGTTAAAGGGTTAAGAAGCTACATCACATGTAAATACGTGGTTAAGCTAGTGAATGTGGCTGACTTTAAGCTAACAGTTATAAGAGTTAACTGACAGTGGAAAGCTAATGGACCACTAACCTTTACCACCCTTGGCACCTTTTCCCTTTGGCGGCATTTTAGATAAACGTGTAATGAAAGTCAAGATATAATAGCAAAGAAAAGACTGTAATGGCACAAACTCATGCTATGTTTCCCTCAACATGCGCAAATAACCTGCGCTGTCAGCCAACTGTTTCTTCTTCGTCAGCTAATTATCGGCAGCTTACAGCCACTTAACATTAACACCGCCACCTAGTGTCATGAACCAGAGGGTGCAGCCTCAAATGACAAAGCAGCAGTTTTTCAAAGTGCACGATATACAGTATGTACCTTCATTTAAATATGTTTAATACAGACAAATTGGGCTGTTACTTCTCTCATATAAACATTGCCATGTTATTCGTTTTAATGGTCAGTTTTAAGGTTTGTCCAGGGCTGTAATATTACCATGTCATTAACATGTATGATTACTTTATTTTCTTAACAAGCACTTCCAATCTTGTAATTTTAACTTTTTTTTAACTCACAATTAAAGATTTTTCACGCAGAATTTTGAATTGTATCTCATAACTGTGATTTTGGATCACATAATTATGACTTTTTTTTTAATCTCGAAATTATCTAATAATTATGTAATAATAATGACTTTCAGAGGGTATATATTTTTGAATCCATCATGTTCTGATTTGTGATCTCGTAATTTTGACATGTACTCAGTTTTTTTTACTTTTATGTCAAAATTATGACTTAGAACTTTAAAAGGAGTTTGTGGAGTGGTGCCAGCTGAACCACCTCCAGCTAAACACCGGGAAGACAAGAGAGCTTGCGGTGGATTTCTGCAGGCACAGACAACCCTGCGCACAGGTGAACGGACACTGAGGTGGTTACATCTTACAAGTACCTCGGAATTTACCTGAACAATAAACTGGACTGGACTGATCACACTGCAGCAACATATAAAAAAGGTCAGGTTTCTATGACTCTGGACAGGCTGTGATTGCTGTTCGCGAAGGAGTCCCACCCCCTGCAGGACACTACCACCGCACTGGGCAGCTGTGTGAAGGAGAGGTATCACAGGTCCTTCCTTCCAGCTGCTGTCAGACTTTACAACCAGCACTGCTCCCAGTAGACCTCACTTGTGCAATGTGCAATAAAAACTCTACACATAACCCATTTCTCATTTTGATTTGCACTAACTGAGCAATTTTCATACCCATATTTATCATTTGTCAACATCAACACACTGCCACACTGTTTATAATTACAGTTTATATTGTGCATACTATGTATAAATGAGAGTCTTACCTTCAAATCATTACGTTGTTTATTTTTTACTTGTATTATTGTTTATTGTTAAATTGAGCTGTCCTTTGGCTGCTGTGACGCCAACATTTCCCCGTTTGCGAGACTAATAAAGGAATTCTGATTCTGATTCATAATAATGATGATGAAGTTTAAGCTTTAGTAACAAGTTATACGGAGCAACAACAGGACGTTGACCTATAAAGTTAGCAAAGACAATTATGCTATTAATGTCAGGGAGCTAAAAACCATTGTGGAAACATACAATACATCACACTGCATTAGCATGGAAACTGAAAGGCTAACGTTGCATGATCACGTAAACACAGACACAACGCTTCAAACAGGTGAGGCCGCTGGTATCCACCAATCCGACGTCACAACGTCAGAGCGAGGCGGTTACCTGGGCAACGACACTGCACACAAACGGCCCGTGACGTATGCGGACAGATGTCCTGCGCCGAGGCTCTCCTTCCCTCCGCACAGGCTTCACTCGTTTAACAAAAAAAAAACAATCTTTTCCCGTCGGCTCCAGATGAAACATGGAGGAGTACGAGCAGGTTCTGGTTCTGGGCCGAGGAGGGGCAGCTGACGTGTTCCTCATGAGGCATGTGGGTCGCAGGAGCCTGCACGCCGTGAAGAGGATAAAAGTAGAGGACACACGGCGAGCAAAGACTCAGAGGGCGATCCTCCAAGAGGCAGACATCATCAGGAGGTTACAGCACCCTCACATAGTGACGTGCAGCGACGCCTTTGTGAACTCCAGCGACGGATTCATCTACATTGTGATGACCTACTGCGACGGCGGGACGTTAGATGACAAAGTTAAAGAGAGGAAACCAGAGGAGTTTTTCTCAGAGGACACCGTGATGGGTTGGTTTGTGCAGGTCGCCATGGCTGTAAATTACATACACGCTGCTAAAATACTACACAGGGACATCAAAACCTCGAATGTGCTGCTGACAAAGCAAGGCACGGTGAAGCTAGGGGACTTCGGGATATCCAGAGTGATGACCAACACGGCTGATATGGCCTCCACATGTGTTGGGACGCCCAGCTACCTCAGTCCGGAGCTCTGTCAGGACGTCCCGTACAGCTCCAAGTCTGACATCTGGGGTCTTGGCTGTCTGTTGTACGAGATCTGTGCTCTCAGACCTCCGTTCGCAGCCACAAACCTGCTCAGTCTGTTCTACAAGATCACCAAAGGAGAGTACGATCCTGTGCCGAGCGTCTTCTCTGACAGCGTCGCCTCGCTGATCTGCAGAATGCTCTGCCTTGAGCCAGAAAACAGGCCGTGCGCTGCCTGCTTACTTAGCAGTGTCCATGTGCAGGATCACCTGGTGTCTCTCAAACGCACACAGACTGAAAGTGTTGCTTTGACTGAATCAAAAGAGGAGAGCTTTGACACTATTGAAGAAGTAGAAAGTACAGACATGGACGCTACACTACAGCCAGATGTGCTCGAGACGGAAGACGACATGGACGCCAGTTCCAGCAATGAGGAGGATGCTTTTTGTGTTGGAGGACAAATCCACTGCGACTATCCTGAAGACTTCGATGAAGACGAAAGTTTGTCCTCTCTTGAGGACAGTGGACGCTCTGGGTCCCCGATGAGGAGCGACTCTGCTGAGCCTACCGGTAACATAGAGGTGGAGATGTGTCAATGAGACATCTTAGCAGTGCTCATGCCACGGTGTCCTTGTTATTAAGTTCACTAGTGAACTGCAGTCAGCAATCCTGTGGCTCACAGGTGCACTCAGTAGGAGTAACTCAAGTTACAGTTAGCTAGTTGGCTTCCCTTGCCTTGCATTGATCTTGGCTACTTGAATCCAATCATTCGTTATTTATTGTTGGTTAAATCAACACAGTTTGCTGGAATACATGAGTTGCCATCAGCGATCACATTTGACGGGGAAGTAATCTGTCAAGCGAACCGACTTACATATCCCCTCAGATACTATTTTAGAAGTAGAAAGTAGAAATGCCCAAAGAAAAGAGTTTCTTCCAATGACAACACCATTCAGACTTTTATCGTCAAGCGAAAAGGCCAAACATTCACTGATTTCAGCTTTTTCAAGTAATGGGAGATGGTGCTTTTCTCTTTTTTGTGGTTCTAAACTGAATATTTTGGAGGTTTAGACTGTAGGACGAACAAAACAAGCGATCTGAAGGCGTCACTTTGGATTCTAGGAAACTGCCATGTCAACTATTTTCTGACATTTTGAAGACTAGATGATTATTCACTTCACTGACTATGTAACAGGCTTAAAAGAGCATCTGTTGAAGCAGCCCTATTGTAACGTTTCTCTCATCATGGTCAGTTAAGCAGATATAGAGAGAAATCAAGGCACAGTAGGACATCTATAATATCGATAATGTACAGGCCAGACAAGTTTTTTATTTGTTTTTGTTTTACTTATTTATGGTTTACTTTTTTATGCATATTTAGTGAATTTGCAAGATGAGCTTCTTAATAAGTTGTTTTATAGCGTTAACATCAAACACAAGCCTTCAACCCTGGTAGAAGTGTTCCTCTTTGTTTCTCAGCATATTCTTTTCTCTTTTTACAGCACTTCCAGAGTCTCAAGACGTCCCCGGACAAGTTGAATATCCGGATGACTTCGAGGAAGCCGAGGCGGGAGAAGAATACGAGGCTGACGCAGCCTTAGCTGCTCCTCATGATGATGCACTGGAGGAGGAGTTTCAGCTCTGTGACGCTGGAGGACTGACGATCACCCTGAAAGCACTGAAGGAGAATGGCTGACGACATTTTGATTTGTCAAATAAAGGGACACGAGGAGCTGGAGGAGTAAAATACCTGTTAAGTGCCTTGTTTCTTAAGTGTTATTTTCAATTTCCAAAACTATAAGCTGTCTGTCTTCCAGTACATGTAGCCACACAGAGAGAGAGAGAGAGAGGGCTAGATGATGTTGAAAACACTTGGTGGGGCTAGAGGGAATAAAAGAAGTCCTGCTAAGTGTGTGTGTGTGTGCTGTTCGTGTGGCAGTACAGTCAGAATATTCCTGAATATGAGTCAGCGAGTGGCGATAAAAGTCAACCGAAGATCTTATAAAAACATATCTCTTAATAATCTCCTAATCGTAATACATGTTGTATTTGACACAAACTCAAATAATCTATAATTACTTAACTATAATTTCAGTAAACTTAGAGGTGTTAAATGTGGATATCAAACGCCCTAAAGTTCACACTGTATGTGTTATCTCATCTCAACTTCTTCTAAGGGGTTTGTCTTTGCCTCGAAATAAGATAAAAGCACATTATGCATGCAACCATGTCTACAAAGGAAGTTTGTGGTTTATGAAGCTCGCCACAAAGATGTAACGATAATGCCTAATAAGATTTGGGTGAAAAGCAAGTAGAAGACGCTTATTCAGAAACTGAAATACAATCCATAAAATAAGTGCTGAAAATGATGCCAGATGCCTAACTTTGTCTTCATTTTTGGGACTGTGGACACTGCTGATTACTTTTTATATTTGTATAAAACTTGTGATTACAAGGGGATGTAACAGGTAACTGGCAAATAGTTATAATTATTAATTATAAGGTTTAATTTTAAGATTATTTGACATATCTCATGGTGCACTTACACTGTACATACACACATATTCTTTAAGGAAAAACATAAATAAAGAGGTTAATGAAGACCAATCTAAATGTGTTTTTTTTTTGTTATCAGTTTGTCTGCGGTTGGCATTTTACACATTTATGACACGTGTGGCGCACTATGACTTGGATTCGGCCTATGTGGTCTTGATAACACTGCAATTCAGCGACCCCCTGTGGCCTGTATAGAAGCATCAGCATTCTCTCAGTGCGTTTACATGACACTCAAGAAAACCAAATTACTGGGTTAGTCCGACTATGATCGGATTTCTCTGGTCGAATTAAAACACCTACATTATTCGATTGATAGTCGCATTACTCCTGCATGTATACTGTGTTTCTCTTTTCAGGTTTTTTCATTTGATTTCTATTGTGTGTCATTGACTCAAAGAAACAACTTGATCAGAGGAAGTTACAGGGGTGTAACTATGTTTTTATTTATTCTAGGATGCTTAAGTGTTCTGCTGTTTGTTGGTTTTGATTTGCTTTCCGTCCCTGTTCAGGGGCAAATAGTTCAGTTACTCTTGCTTCATGCTACCAAGCCTTTCACTAATCAAACAAACCTAACCAGGAGTTAAACTAGGCAATCAAACAATCAAACACACACAGCGATATTTAAGAATATCGGTTTAAAGGGTTGACGATATTTCAAAAGCGCCTTTTTATTGGGCTACGGAGGTATCTACCAAAGTGAGCATGCTATGAAAAGCTAACGCCGGCCCTTCTTGCCTGAAAATACCACTTTGTACTTTGTACCTGATTGCCCCTGTCGTTTCAGCAGGGAGACGTATGCAAGACAAAACAAGCTCTCTTAGCTCTTTAAGTCTTACAAAACGTCTTGAATAAAGAAAACAGACTTAATGAAGGTAAGTGAGTGAGAAAATATTGGGGAAGCTGTGGCTCAGGAGGTAGAGCGGGTCACGCAGTAAGCAGAAGATCACTGGTTTGAATGATGAGCACCTCGTATCAGAGAGAGAGCAAGTGTGTGTGTGTGTGTGTGTGTGTGTGTGTGTGTGTGTGTGTGTGTATGTGAAATGTGTTGTAGTACTTTGAGTAGTCAGTAGACTGGAAGAGCACTATAGAAATGCACACCTTCACTGAACAAAGATGTTTAAATGACTTGTTAACTCATCTTAAAATGGACTTAATTCAAACAAAAAAATTATAACTCAGAAAACGCCGCGCAGCTGCCGCCTCATATTGCCCATAAAAGGACACCCCGCTGTATCTCATTATTTCCAATATACTGGTACAATACATACAATACACCTTGTTTTAACTCTCCTCTGTTATTGCACTGTTCCTCTTTTGATGTAGTTATCCTTAAAATGACTTCATAGTGAAATTACTGGGAGCATTTGCATTATGCACTTTGTGACACAGCGAACAGGTAAGTTGTGAGCCAGATTGACAGAAAATGCCACACATCTGCACTCCTCCACTTTCAGGTACATATCTTTAAGTTTCAGCGCTGATGAGAGTTAGCAAACGAATTGAAATGTGCCAAGCTCAGAGCTTAATGTCGTCTCAACGGAAATGCAAGAATCAGTTTTATCACACACGATCTCTCATGAGTTGACCAAAGTTTTTCCGCACTCACAGTCAGCAGTCTCATGCTCACCCACTTGCGATACATCAGCGACTTACAGGTCACACTCTTGAGAGATCAAAGACACACAGACACACAGTAGTTTTTCCGTGAGCTAATACCGCACACATCCACGCAAAGGTAAATGTCTTTCCCTTTGTGTAGGTCACACACACACACAGACACACACACACACACAGGCACAAAATGGTTAAACCGTTTGCCATATGACCAGAAAGTTCGACCGCATACATCATCAGTGATCCCTCCTGGTGAAGTGAAGTGGAATCATTTATGTGTTCACAGCCATTATTATGATGGGATCCTTGAAGAGGCCCAAGAGGTCAAGGTGGCTCGAAACCAGAGCCTCTGTGTGATGTGACTAATGTACATGTGTATAAGGGTTGAAGGGTTCAGTCCTGGGCGGCCCAGATGTCGGCCTGTGGTGACCACAGACTTCATTTGAGGCATATAACCGAAAAAACAAACAAACAAAAAACCCAATTAAAAATAAAAATGTTGACTTTGAGATGAGGGAACTGGTGCAAAAAAATGCAAATTGATTCCTGGGTTTTAGGACTCATTACAACAGCACTCTACAATGATTTGCTTCTCATCCCTGGCCTAACTTTTAGTCTTAGTTTTGACTCTCCAAGGGGAAAATGTTTGTGCACCCCCAGTTTCCTCAAAACAGGTTCACTTTGAAGATGTCACAGCGAAGCCGCCGCATTGACGCGCTTATAAACTATGTATTCCTGGGGGTAAAATACATTTGACCTTTGGCATACTGCTACGAAACTGCGCTCCGAAGAACACCCTACTATTAAGGCAAAAAGCGCTTACATGTACACAACTGAATTAAGAATAAGTTGTGGACCACATGAACTGTAACCATTTGCTGACAGTTTACAGTCACTACTTTCCCTCTGCGCAAAGACTTCCCCGTTGTGTGGAGAAGAACAATGATGTTCCCCTCAGTCCTGCTCAAACTGACACCTGCTCACTCATCTGACTCCTCATCCACTGATCGTGTTAGACAAAGGCGCCACGGTAGCTTCCATGATGAAAGCGGTGAAACACAGCAACCACATCCCCTCAGTAGATATGAGTCATTGAGCTGAGAAAGATCTCCACAAGATCTCCAAGATGTTAAAACTTACCAGAAGCAACATTTAAGAGAAATGCATTAAGTAGATTCTTTATCGTATCTTTTAAAATAAACGTGGTCATGCCGCTGTTTCTACTCATGTAGATATACACGGATTTTATCTGGTGTTATCGCTCTATTCACCACAGCGGCAATCAAACAAACAAATCTGAGCTGATTTTCAGTCCAGTGTGGCGTTATTCACTCACAAAGGCTGGTTTAACACAAGGGCCATGAACACTTTGGTCAACTCACAGCACTTTGGAAGTTTGAAAATTGAATTCAGTGCACTTTCTGTGTGAAAATCGGACTCCCAAATTGTGCCCGAAAGTTGTTCTGATTTATTACCTTCCTCCTTCTTCTGCCATCCTTAAGACTTTCACTTGGTCTACTGAAGTTTCACTCATTATCTCATCTGAGTTGGTCCACTCGCAAGGAGTTATTAAGGAAGCATGAAGTCACTAGTCTGAGTAAATCCTGGAGTTTTTCTCGTGGGTTTCGGCTGTCAGTGGCAATTCTTTGAAGATTCTCTGAAGTTGTATTACTAGATTTGTTTACCTGGTTTCCAACAACACAGTAAATCATCATCACCATGCATCATTGTAATACCAGTGGGCGAAATGGTGCACTGTACTGAGGCAGCAAACAGCAACAGGGATAAGAAAAGTGGCCCCCAGAGGCCAACACGCTCACAATGTGCTAATGGTTAAAGTATCCTGCTCACCATTTTCACTCTCTCAGCTGAGCTACAGCCCAAGTCAACGGGAATGTCATTAGTGTTGTAAGTTTTTAGTCATAAACCAGATGACCTGATGATGGTGCAAAAGGGGAAGAAGAGAACGGCAAAGTTGCCACATTTCATCATGATGGCGGAAAATGTCTGCACTACATTTAATGTAATCCATCCAACAGCTGCTGGCTGCTGCCATCCATAGAGCCACCGTGCTATTCTACAGATACTAGATTTACTGCCACAGTCGTGACATTTTTTTTTAACAAACTTTAATAAACCGGCGTTAAGGCCAGGCGCAGTGTAATTCGCACTGAAAGCCGGCACTGCGTCTTCTAAAGAGGCGTGAGCATCCAGGAGCCAGGAGCAGGTGGAAGATGTCGCAAAAAAGGACTTACCCTTCAGGGGCAGAAAAAGGGAAAGGGAAGAAAGAGGAAGAGGAGAAAAAACGACAAGATAAAGGTATGTCTTGGTAATGTAACATTTGTTGATATTTTGTTCCAAATACGTTAGCCTATAATAGCCAATTTGCTAGCTAACATTAGTTCAAAACTTCTTACTAGGTTAGGTAGCTTGCCATTCAGGCTAACGTTTGTGTTTGTGTAATACTTTGAATAAGTTGATTCTCAGTGTGTATATATTACTCTGGGTCGCCTTTTGGCATCAAAACAACGTTTTTGATAACTATGTTTGATAGCAAATCTTTAATAACTAACAATTACAAAGGCGGTGACGTTTGCTAGCAATATGGTTTTGCATTAATTAATTAATTTAGTTAACTTAGAGTTTGAGGTATGTTGTTTGCAATTGTTTGCTGCA
Organism: Diplodus sargus; assembly: GCA_903131615.1. Lineage (NCBI taxonomy): Eukaryota > Metazoa > Chordata > Actinopteri > Spariformes > Sparidae > Diplodus > Diplodus sargus. The sequence goes on from CAEMYA010000205.1 coordinate 2,978,137, forward strand.
GAGCACAGTAAATTATGTGAGTAAATAAACATATTCCTTTTACATCATCTCCCTATCAGGTGATCTAAAACTATCACCATATATATTTAATTTCTAGTCAAATGATCTCATTAAGATATACTAATATAAGATATAATCATATGACAAGGGATATGTTTTTCATCTCAGCTCCCACTGTGCCCACTGTCCTCTCTGCAACCTCAGCTGTATCTGGTAAGTTAACAACACTGCACTGCAGAACATACTGAGATGAACATTTTTTTAATATAATCATATGACAAGGGACATGATTTTAGACAAATCCATATGATTTCAAAACTTCTCAAGCAATTTTCAGTTGTTCCACTGGCAGTTTGTTTTCTTATTACAAGCTATAGCTGTACTGCAAATCTGGTGTCTGCTTCCATGGCATTAATCACTGTGGATTACAATCTAACTACAACAAAAAGTTCTCACTTTTAGTTTTACAAGTGTATTCGTAATGACAGAGTAGAATAAGTAGAATACGTTTAGTTTATAGTAGGTTTGTGAATGATCAATAATCATTATTATTGGCAGTAATAGAGGGCCCCAAAATCAAATTTTGCTTAGGGCCCCATGGAGGTTTGGGCTGGCCCTGATGACGTCTCTGTGTTTTCTCCTGTCAATCTAAACATGTACCCACTAACAGTTTATAATCATTTTGATGCTGTTATAATGTGTAGTGATTGAGATCCTGACCCACCAAACATCCTGGAAAGGGACAAAGTTAAGTTTTTCGCTCTAAATTACATAAATACATAATCGGCAATCGGTAAACTGGACGCTGTCTGACCCCGTCACGCGCAGGGAGGGAGGCTGTTTACTGGGGGAAAGTTCACTGAATTCTCCGTCTTGCTGTGATTTGAATACAACACTTGGTGAGTGAAAGTTTTTTGCCATTGACAGACGCTGTTTTTTGGGCAGAGACAGGACAAAGAATCGGCCGGACTGGCGGGAGGATAGACGCTTCTCCACGTATATCTGTAGTATTTTTTCCCCATATAAGTTGCCAAAGACAGTTACAGTTACTACGTTATTTTTGTTTTTTCATGTAACATTGCTTTGTGGGACATTTCTCTTTATTTAGTTGAGTGAAGGACCTTTGTAGTTATCAAACTGTCCAATCGACACGCCCTCGATATGCGCAACATTGGTTTTCTTCACCAATAATGCACCTCTGATACTACCTCCAGAGGTGGATCAGTGCCGGAGCAAAATTTCACTCCTCGCCGCTTCCAAGACATTCACACAGAGGCAGAGAATTGGCGTGGGATCGCTGCATCCAAATGGCAGTGTGAATAGTGCTACTGGTTCCCATCTACAAAGCATCAGCGACATCACTGAAGTGAGATGTCTGCACGGAGCCCAAAGGATACTGAACAAAGACACCCACCCCAGCAGGATTCTGTTCACCCTGCTGCCACCTGAAAAGAAACAAAAGTATGTGTGCATTACCACCAAACCACAGATCAGAATGTGTGACCAGGCTCGCCTTATAGGGGGGAAAATTTATGACAATTCCAAGGGCCTCTGACTGACAGGGGCCCCAAAAAATAGGTAAAAAACAAACTAATATAAAATTATCTAACCATCATCATTATTATAATTATTATTATCATGTTTCAAATATAATAATACATTTAATGATCTCTTTGTTTTTATTTGTTTTTGGCAATAAAAGTTAAATAATATTGACCAAAAAGTAAACATCCATATTGACCCACCACCCCCGTTTCTGCATGAAATGGTTTGGTCCTGCCTAAGTGCACTTATCAGTGACAGTGTCTAATTGCAGTTAGTAGATGTGCCAAAACTACAGTGATCACAGTGTTGCCTAAATCAAAATCTGGTTTTCAAAAAAGGAAAGAGAGAGAGGAAAGACAAAGGAAAGGGTGTCAATCTGTAACCCAGTTTTTCACCAAGAAAGGTGGGTAGCCTTTAGTCTGTGAGTGGTATTAACCTATTGCCTTAATGTCCATAGTGAAATAAGCTAGCTAGCTACAGACCAATGTTAGCCTGCATTTCATCAATATTTAATCAGTGCAGAGAAACATTTAGCAGCATGCTCATATTAAATCATTGTCCCTGCTCCTTTTAGCAGACAGCAACAGATGAGTCAGCAGAAGCCCAGTCTCCCCATACCTGTGCCCCTCCCTGTTCCAGTGAAGATAGGTGAGCAACATTGTGTTCAATGACATACCAGTTAGCATCATTGTCTGTGGGGAGTTGTCTGTCTCTCTTGCTCTTTTTATCAGTACAAAAAAAGAAATGGAAATATTTATTGATGACAGAAATTCAGACACAAATTATTTTCCCACATATATAGTATAATTAAAATAAACATGTCGTTCGAACAGATACGTCTAGCAGCAGTCAACCCCCTATAAAATAAAAATAGCCTGTAATCCATATTTATTTCAGAATGATTTTCATGTATTAAAACAGTTCTGAAATAAAAAGAGCAGATGCATGTTTATATATAATATAGTTCAAATCCAGCTATCACTAAAATAGTTAAATAATGTTGGGACTCTCACCTTCCTGCTTTGCAGTAGGAACAGAGGAGAAGATTTCTGCTGCATGCAGACTGTGTGACTCAATACAACTCTCAGTACAATCAGAGAAATGTTTATATTTTCTGGAAATCAGAGGATTTCCGACCATATAGCCTCGTATGTGTATTTTTCCCCCCAAATCCAATGCCACCACCTGTGAGTCTACAGTTGTTGTGATAAATTAGACCTGCATGCAGAACTACAAGGTTCTTCTCACAAATATGGGAATGATAGTCAAAAATATCATTAAAATGCATCGTTTTATTTAAAAACGGCATCAAATTTTTTCTCCGGCCTAAACAAGAGCCCAATTAGATTTCTTTTCATGGGGCCCAAAATCCCTGGCGGCGCCCCTGTGTGTGACTTCTGAACTGATTAAAACTTGATTATTCATATATTCATTTATACATACACTACAGCTATAATTTCATTATACAATCTTCTATTGTACAACAATTTAAAATAAAATAAGTCTTGAATTGTGTACTCAATACTCAAGTCAGAGTAACAAATCTCTATGGTGCTAAGAATCAGATAAAGGTTCACTGTATCACTAAATTCACATTTTACAACACAGGGTTGTCAAATGAAATATACGTTGAGGTCCCTTTATGCTACACAAGTAACGTTACATAGTGACGTATGGAGGATGAATTTGAGGAGTCTCACAGCCTGAAGAATGAAGCTGATCTGATGGTGCGGCAGCGGATACTTCTGTATCGTTTGCCAGATGGCAGCAGGGTAAACAGACTCTGGCTGGGGTGGATGTTGTCTTATAGTATCCTTTGGGCTCTGTGCAGACATCTCACTTCACGATGATGCTCTGTTGATGGTACCAGTGATGTTCTGGGCAGTTTTAATTAGCATTAGCGCCTTCCTGTCCTGGGCCGTGCACGAAACATGCCAGCTTGTGATATTTCCAGTCAGGATGTTTCTATTACTCCTCTGTGTCAAGTTCTTGTGTTAACAAGAACTTGACACCATAACTTAGCCTTCTTAGTAAAGCACAGAAAGGGTTCTACTTCTTAAGGAAACTAAGAAGGCGTCCAGAATCAACAACACTGAGTGTATGTTACAGCCTGTGAGTAGCTCCTATAGTCTCACTAGGCAAAACAAAAAGCATAACCAGGACCACATTTCACTAACCTGTGATTGTACACAACATCCGCAAATATATATGCACAAATATGAAAAAAATATAGATATATATAATACGCACATTAACATGCCTAAATAAAGTACCCAAAGGTGCTTACAGAAGTGTCAATGCATGTTGCATATAAAAATAAAAATAAATTAGTTTATTGAATATATTCACTTGAACATGAATAAGATGTTATCACTTTCGTAGCTTTTTCCCAGTCAAACTGGGACAACTTTCTTTCTTGAAGATTTGCCATCACAGGCCACAATCTGTGTGGGAGGATCTCCCTATATGTCCCCTCCCACATTAGCTCTGTAGAAAATTTGTTTAAAGATGAACTGATAACCACTAAGTGCCACAGACGATGACATGCGTCATCAGTGTTACACTGGGGAAAGGTAGAAGAAAGTACGGAATCAACCAATATATTCTGATCACCGAAACTGAGGTGTCACTGCACATTAGCAGGGGTGAGAAAAAAAAAAGAAGAAGGATAGCCCATGTCAGTTTCTTTACACGCGAGAACGCACTTCCTGTTACTCTAAGACGAGCTAAATTTTGCCCTTAATCGTGCTTCCCCTGGTCAAAGTCACACCAGTTCACAAAATGTCTTTCTAACAGTAGTGGGCAAGGATCATTAAAATAGGTCACTATGTAAATACTATTCGTAAGATACATTTAAAATATCATGAGAAAGGAAGTTTTAAATACAGTAAGAGAGTGTGTGACCAGCTCATATTTTCATTAATGAGGTCATTGATGGTTTTCTTGATATGAGTTCAGCAGAAAGATCATTCACAACACTCAACAACCTTAGTCGAGCTGACTAAGTGCAACCTGTCCCAGAAATGTACTAGACCACACAATACAACACAGTAGTATTCAATATATTTTGATTCACAGGTAGGGATGTATACAGAGGACTGGTACTTTTTGGTAACGGCTCCTAATTGGGTACCAGTGTACTGTTAAAATTCTGGACAAACAGTACTTTTATCGGTACTTTTTTTTTATTTGTAACTTTTTTTTTTATGATTTTTTATCGTTTTTTGACATGGATGGTTTTTGAACGTCTACACAACTGTAATGACTAAAAACTTAACAACAAACTCAGTGACTTGACATCGCAGAAATGAAACCGGGTGTCGCTACCACGGCACTGCAGTCTTTAGCGTTAGCCAGGCTGCTAACTTTACTCGCTTATATAGCAATAGCAATATAGCAATATAGCAATCAAACGCGCCAGACTCCTTAGCTTCATACTATGCGTGCACTCCAAGTGTTTGGTGATGTTGCTTACACCGAATTTCCACTGGATACTGTCTGCTGCATTAAGGCTCCGATACGGTTTTGCTCTGCTGTACGCCGTCTGGTAACCCCCACCGGTTGCGTTTTGAGTCCACCACAGCGCAGTACATTAGACAGCTGGCGTCGCGAGGCCAAGGAGGTTCCGCGATAATCACACAATCACTTGCGACCGCAGTTATAGGTATGTGTTACAAAACAACAGGGAGTGTTCCCAACCAAAGGATTAGCAGAAGAGCTTGTGTTTGTCTCTTTGTTAAGATTTGTGTACTGGTGTCAACACAGAGTGTTTTATTTTGAAAAGTAACCGGTTGTTATATTGTTATTTTGGTGCTTAACTTCCTGTCTGCTCTGTGCTAAATTCAGCTAAATTGCTGCGTCATGCTCCGGCATCCGTCAGATATAGAAGTCGTGGTTATCTGTTCTTTTTGTAATTGCATAGCTTCTGTTCTGTTGAAGCTTCATCATTACCTTGTGGTAATAAAAATCTTGTAAAGTCTTTATTTTTTTACACAAAATTACATGTTGTAGTATTGATTAGAGTATCAATAAGTATCAGGAGTATCAAGAACTAACGGAACATTCAAGGCCCTTTTCTATGTGCATTTGGGCATACAGTTAGCAAATATGGAGTCTTCTTTATGACCTGACAACAGTGTGACAAATAATTTGGTGTTTTTATTAAAAAAAAAAAAGTTTTTTGGTTTTTTTTACAAAAAAGTGCAAACAAATTCAATATGAAGTGGCCAGAATATGAGTTTAAATAAATAATCATATAACCTTTCATTATTCACTTAAATATGATCATAAATCTGTCAGTTTCCCTTCACTTCATAGTGTAAGGTAGAGAGAGCCCCTTCAGTGCGTCCTTATCCAATCCATGTTGTTCATGTAGAGAACGCCCCATCACTGAAAATCCAGTCCACGTTTTCCCTGCGACCTTGCTTGCACTCGGTACCTGCAGCATGTGTACCTTAAAGCACACTGAGCGCTTAGAACAGCATGAGGGAAAGAATGTGAATGAAGAAGAATGGATATAAGAATGTTTTTCAAGATAGTAAGTATTCATCACTGCTGGTAGTAACAATTAGTTAGCTCCAGCCCCCAGCTCACAGCAGAAATCCCATGTGATTAATAAACCAAGTGCTCCCTGTTTGACAAATACAAACCCAGCGTGCACACTACAGACAATCTCTGCATACATCTCACCTTTGTTGTTTCACGATCAAAAGTTACATTCCAGCTCTAAAAGAACGCTGCTACTTAGCTCGCTAGTTAGTCTGAACTGCATTGTGAAGGCCCTGGTTGTTTATAGAGTTAAAGTGAAACTCCTGCCAAAAAGCAACCAAGGCTTTACTTGTGATTGAATATGAGTCAAACCTTCATGTAAATGCATAATTACGAGGAAAGAGGCACTTTTAAGATTTACCAAAGTTTAGTTTCATTGAATCTCCAGCGCATCGCCGTCATTGCAGACAAAAATGTCGATCCCCGAGTGCGACCTGACAGGCAGGAGAGTAATGGTGGACCGCTCCTCAAGCCTGGCTGTTTGTCTGCCATGACGTCGACGCGCCGGAGATTCAGCTCTTATGGTGATTTTGATGCTAGTGTAAGAGTGCCCCTGCACTCCATTGAAAATTAGCTTGCCCAAAAACGAAACTGCAGCAAATCTTAAAAGGTCCCTTTCGTCGTAATTATGTATTAACACGAAGGTTTGACTCATATTCAATCACAAATAAAGTCTAGGTTGCTTTTGGAGGGAGTTTCACATTAAGTGTGCACTCTTTTTACCATGTACTATCTTTGGGGTGACTTCCTTACGGAACATCAGCTGTGTTTCTCACTTTACGCATTGATGCACACCGTGAAACAGGAGCTGAGCTCATTCACGTATGATTATCATCAGTAGTTAATAATAATAATACACTAATAATAATCACTCCACCACCCCTATTGACCTGTAGGAGTCGGGGCAGAGGAGCACAGGGAGCGAGAGGGCAGAGACCTCTACTGGAAAACCCAAGGATTTCACAGGATAGAGTCATTTGTGATTCAGACAGTCTTGAAATTTTATGGAACTCAGTATGAATATGAAATATGAGACATTTCAGTCAAGGTGCACCATATAAGACTTATTTAACATAGAGTTTTTATTTTTATTGTGGAGAGTAATGATTAGAAAGTGGAGAAAGCCAAGATGTATAAAAACCAAATTAGCCTGACCCAAATATTTTCAAGAGTATCTTAATATTACTTTAATTCAAGTAATTAAGTGATATTTTTCAGGGCTTGAAATTACAACCATTTTAGTAACATATGTGCCCAAAATGTAATCTGTGCAACTTCAAAATATTTGGGAGCGAAAACAATTATTGTGTTGTGAGCGAAAGTCATGGCATTAGCCTCTATGTTGATCAGTTATTAATTCAACTCATTGTGTTTGAGTGTATATAAGGGTCAGGCAGAAGGAAATGCTGAGGGAGAAAAAGATCAACATAATAACAACAAATAATTTCTCAGTCTTTGTTAGCCGTTTGAGAAATTTTGTGCTTGCGCGCTACGTTCACTCACATCCTGTGCATCTCTTGGGGGCTAAGCCTCCGCTGTCCTTAAAACCTAGTGACACCCCTGCCTGACAAGCAAAGTTCATTTAGGTCCATGTTGCCTGTTGAGTGCTGTTATCTCATGAAGATAATCTTTTAACAGAATGCAGAGTAACAAGATTTTCATTCATTCCAGAGGTCATTAAGTAGCAAGTTTTGCTATAAGTTAAAGCGATAACATTTTCAAAATAGTATAATTGTATTAACTTTAAAAAGGTGCAACTTGCATGAAACATTGCATTGGAATAACTGTGTCATTTTCGTAGGTGTTGATGACATCAGATGAAGTAACTTCCTCATTGACTGTGTATATAAAGGGGACGGCAGACGCAGATCACATCAAGATTCACACTTACGACGAAGAAGAGTTTGTGAAGGAAGTGAGAGAGACGCCACTGAAGTATGATGAAGTGTGTGCTTGCCCTTGTTGTCCTGTTGCATTTCTGCTCCAGTTTCACTCTAAACAGAGACTTGAACAGGGAGATTATACAGGGACTGGTACGCCTCAAGAAACTCTACTTTCTCAACAAAGTCAACTTCATATCTGTAAGTATGCATCATTAATATCATAACTTATTATTACACATGCACTGGGTTGTGGCTTCACTCTCATGTCTTTGTTGTCACTCTCAATGTCTATTGTGCCACTTACATTATCTAGTGCTTAACACATGAATTAATTGCTCTAAAATCTCTTCCTATAGCCGGACCAGATTCGCACACCAGCCTTATTGCCAGAACAACTGAAAAATGCAGTAAGTATTGCATCTTTTCACCATCGGCACTCTGAATGACCTAGATAGTGCTTGGTTGTTACGTTGATTCAGTTCAAGTAACATGCATTTTCATGTATAATAACCGTGTCATCTTTCCATCGCAGTCCTCCTGTGTGCACATCTTTGTCGGAGAGCTGATGCATATTCTTAACAACATGACGGTGGATGATGATGACAGGGCTACTATAAATGGACTCAAGTTAAACCTGAACGAAATGGACCAGGGGCCCGACAGTACACAGGTTAGTGAGCAAAATGATGACTGTGTGAGCATTCTTACTGTTAACTTGCTGCATCAGTAGTGGCAATAATGTGACATAATCCCAAACCCTCTCTGTTACTTTTCCAGATGGAATGCCCAATGAACTATTCGACCTCGGCGCCTTTTAATCTGTATCGTAGATTCTTCATGCAGCTCAACAAGTCAAAGAAAAGATAAAGAATCTGGGCTGTTTTTTCTTTTGTGCAGGGCAGCTTCAACGCTTGCTCATTATTCAGACTGAGATACTGTTTTCACATGAAATGAAATGACAGATATGACAAGTGAATGTAATAGATATACATTTTTACATAGTTTTGATGTTTTTTACGACTTTTACGTATTTATTAGTTTTATTTATTTAAATTATTTTATTGTACTATTTATATATTTATATATTTTTTAATGGATTTATTTATTCATAGGCAACTGTTGAGATCATTAGACATCTCATGGCAAGAATTCAACCGACTGGGATGCACAAAGTTGCCTAATTTATTTATGTAATATGAAAAACTTGATCATAGTTCGGAAATGTTGTGCTGCTGTCTTCAAATAAATCAACTAATTTTATAATTTACTCTGAGTATTTGTACATTGCAAAAGGCCTTTTAAAAGGTTCTATTTGGAAATAATACACACACATGTTCCATTATTTCATTTGGACTCCATGATACTAACTAACTTGTTATTTGCAAATTACACAGCCAATGTTATCAATCAACCAACACTAAATCCAGTGTAGAGCAAAGTCACATAGCTAGTAGGCTACTGTGGACCAAGTTAGCGATGAAGTAATTTAGCAAGCTATCCGACTAACATATCAACGTGAATAACTAGTAATAACTTAAGCGAGGAAGCAACCTACAGTTCAGTTCAGCCATTTAGCTGTAACTAAGCTACGCTGCCTGGATTGAGTGTTCAGCGTTAACTGAAGAGTTCACTCAAGACAGTATTTGGCTATGTTAGCTACGTCATTCGTCCAAGGTAGCAAGCAAACTGACGTTTGCTAACTTTAGCCAGCTAAAACCTTAATTTCACAATTACAGATGTCCCGATGCGATCTGCAAAGTAAGAAAAATATCGATTATGAAAAAAGCAATGGATGATATGAAGGTGCCAAGCGTGGGCTGCGTCTCGCACACACTTCAGCTGGCTGTAAGCGAGGGTCTGCTGTCACCGTGCAGCGTCACAGACTCACCTGCTAAAACAAGGAAGGTGGAAGGCCAATGTTGCAATAGCATGCAGAATTAGAAAGAGCCATATGAAATAAAATAACAACAACAAAATTTAAAAAAAAACCTATTAAGGAACAGCTTGGATGCAGGTACTTTTTTTCTTAATGCTATTATCCAGGAAAATATTAGTTGAGGCTACATATCGGATCGGGAATCAGTATCGGCATTTACTAGATATTTAAGGATGGTGTTGCACATTGTTGGTGCTGCAGGGAAACAGAAGGAAGGCATCGGGCACTATGGGAGTGTGCATTAACAACACATCCCTTGGATTTTCCCTGAAAAACCATCGCAAGTCCACATGAAAGTCTGACATTACCTTTCAGTCCACGCAGTTTAAGTACTGGCAATACAAAGCAGTGGCTACACTTAAATTACATTCCTTCAGTACTGTTTTGTCTTTATGAAGGCAACAAATACATTTAGACACTTTTCAAAAGGGTTGATAAGAGTTGTCTGTTAAAGTGTGATAAGAGGAAAAAAAGGAACCAGGCAGGCATATATAGATATATATATTCTCCTTTATCTGTCCTGCACATCTGGATGGCAGGAGACATAATTGCATGCCAGCATTCCAAAAGCACGCATGGCCTCGTGTGAACAGACGTGCACCGGTGTTCCAGGTTAAGTTAAGGAGCCATAGTCCAAGTTGCTGCGCCGTGGTCTCCGAAAGATAGTCATGCTTTTCAGTTCTCATAAGATATCTGGAGTCTCGTGTCTTTGCCTGAGCAGAGCGCCTCTCCCTCTCTGTCTGTCTGCAGCCCCGCCCACTTCTGCACCGTTTGAGTCTCTCTCAAACAAATGTGCGCACACACACACACACACGCGCACTGTGGTCCGAGGCCCGCGGATGACGCAGCCTCCTCCTCCTCCTCCATCTCACAGCTGTGTCAACAACTTCAGTGAGCTGGAACCACCTTTACCTTCTGATCATGGAAATAAACAAAACCACAAGGACGACGCAGATGACTAATTATATCTATATTGATCTATATCTGTACCCACATTTGTCTGTCCCCTTATTTTCTTTTGTCTTTTAATTCTAATCTTACTCAGTACATATATTTATTTGTATTGTCCTTGTTTGGTGTCCTCTATGTTACCTTCTTTACACTTAAACTTGATTATATGTGCTGCTGTTTGATTTACATGAAGTCCTTGTAAATTGTGCTCTCTTAAATAAAGGTTTATTAAAATATAGTTAAAATGGCACTCATAATCTGAAAACAAGACAATGAGTATCTGGTCTCTCAGTCAACGTTTAGTCACAATCAAATACTCTACCCTATTATTATTCTTGTTGTATCATAAATGCAGTGTGTCAGTTCAACGTTGTACAATTTAAATGAAGGATCACAGGACAGAGAGATGATAAAGGGAACATGTGGAGAAAAAAAAATACATGATTGACTGTATAACATACAGTAACCTATATCATTCCTTATTGTATTATTCTATTCGCTTATTTCCACCAGTCTCGTGGCTGTAACCCGCGTATTAAACATCCTATGGTGGGGATGTTAGTGATGGAAAAGGGTAAAAGCTGTTTCTTTTCCTCCTGTCAGAAGCACTCACATCACTGCGAGGTGACAGCTGGCATGTCACGATTGTTCCTGCATCCCACGATGCCATGCGTGCAAGAGACCAGCTTGAACTGAATAAAAGAACCATGGCTGTGCTGACAGATATTGCCAGGATTTTAAACAAGCAGTGTTTCGGTCTGAGCAGACACAGATGATGACGGTGACATCGGTAGGCAGTTTCTGATCTGGGCACAGAGCTGTCTTTCAAAAAAATGTTTTTTTTTAAATCTCTATTCCATTCATTAAAATAAACAATCCCCCCCCCACCACCACCACCTCAAACACGCAGCTGTTGTCTCTCTCCGATAGGTGGCCCCAGCGACACACTGGCCCTGCGTGCTTGGCCTTTGTCCTGATTCAGTTTTATGACCTCGCATCTTAATCGAATTAAACCACACCACAGTGCAGATTGAACTGGGTCAAATTAAGAGAAGGCGCTGCTGATACCAGGTGGGTTCAGTGGACACCGCGATGCTTTGACCTCTAGACTCGAGCACACGAGAGGCCACTCGCGACGAGTCAGGCGCTCACCTGCTGCATCCGCGCTCTGCAGGGGGAAATCGGTCGCCAGAGGGGACTCGGTCACATGCTTTCGGTCCTACTTCACTTACTCTTGAATGGGACCACGTCAGAGCGCCGGAGCGCACACACTCTCCGGGATTTGGCCGCAGACGCGCGCTGAGGCTGCAGGAGGACGCAGCGAGCGCGCTGACGGCTGAGTGACATTTGAGGAGGACTGAGGACTGTTGTGCGTCTTATTTATTCGCGGGTACTAGTCAGCGACGCGGAGCCCACCGAGGACACAATTGGACTGTTTCTTTGGTGTTTTTTTTGTTTGTTTTTTTTGTCGGACACGGACGCTGGATGCACTTTACGCTGCGAAGTTCTTGCGGAGGCGACGGGACATTTATTTTGAAATGTAAAACGAAGCCACAGCTGATCGCATCTCTGTGTCTATGAGTAAGAGGTGAGTGAGAGGATTAGGATAAAAATAGAACAAGAGCATTTTGGGTTTATTTGGGCGGAGGTGTGACTCTTTATTACTCATGCTTTAATAAATACAGTGCGCGCACGGGAAAATCCCGCGCTCACAGCTGAAGCCTGTGGGGTTTTCAAATCATAGCACCGGCACGGCAATACACAATATGCTATCTGACAAACACAAGCATGTATAATCAGATCTTATATAAAAAAACCCCACCAAAATCAAGATTATGTTTTAACCAATGTTGCATTTTTATGACAGGGGCGATCTCAAATAATAATTTAACATAATGAATGTCTTTAACCTGCAGGGCTGCTGATGACTTTAGTAAGCAGACAGAGACATTCCTGAAATTACAGTTTGGGACCTACAAACTGGGCAGACTGAAGAGCTCACAGTCATTACCTGAGGAATCAAGTTACCACTACCTCTTCGGCACTGCAGCCCAAAGATGTCAAATCGAATTTACAAAGTCGGGAGGCAAACATCCAGCCCAGAGAGGCTTCTCCCCAAACATCTCACCCTGCATCATTTATCAGAGGACGCAATGATGGGGATTTTTTACAATCCTGGAGAGCAGGAGCCTCACAGATTGTAGTCGTGTGTGTATATGATGTAGCCCGACTCATCAGTATGACTTAAACGAACACATGTTCCGGGATGGATCTCATGAACTTCACGACTGTCATCGACAGTGGGTTTCTGGAAGAGGCTCAATCGAGCCGCGTCCTAACCGGCTGTTTCCTCTCGCTGCTCATCCTCACCACCTTGCTGGGAAACATGCTCGTTTGTGCCGCAGTCACTAAGTTTCGACACCTGCGCTCCAAAGTGACCAACTTCTTTGTGATCTCGCTGGCCGTGTCAGACCTCTTGGTGGCCATCTTGGTGATGCCGTGGAAGGCGGTGACGGAGATCGCCGGCTTCTGGCCCTTCGGCTCCTTCTGCGACACCTGGGTGGCTTTTGACATCATGTGCTCCACAGCGTCCATTTTGAACCTTTGTGTGATAAGCTTGGACCGCTACTGGGCCATCTCCAGCCCCTTTCGCTACGAGAGGAAGATGACGCCCAAAGTGGCCTACGTGATGATCAGTGTGGCCTGGACGTTGTCTGTGCTCATCTCCTTCATCCCAGTGCAGCTCAACTGGCACAAGGCCCAAACTAAATCTTACACCCCTCATGCTGGCTCTCCGGGCTTAAATGCCACAACTTACGGCAGCACAGAGAACTGTGACTCGAGCCTAAACAGGACCTACGCCATCTCCACCTCTCTCATAAGCTTCTACATCCCCGTGGCCATCATGGTGGCCACCTACACCCAGATCTACCGCATCGCACACAGACAAATCAGGAGGATCTCCGCGCTGGAGCGAGCGGCCGAGAGTGCCAAGAACAGACACGACAGCATGGGCGGAGGCTCCAGCATCGCCGAGTCCGAAAGCTCTTTCAAAATGACGTTCAAGAGGGAGACCAAGGTGCTGAAGACCCTCTCGGTGATCATGGGGGTGTTTGTGTGCTGCTGGCTCCCGTTCTTCATTCTCAACTGCATGGTTCCCTTCTGCGAGCAGTCAAGCGGAGGGGAGGCGTTCCCCTGCATCAGCCCCACCACCTTTGACGTGTTCGTGTGGTTCGGCTGGGCTAATTCCTCCCTCAACCCCATCATCTATGCCTTCAATGCAGATTTCCGTAAGGCCTTCTCCATCCTGCTGGGCTGCCACAGACTTTATCCAGGAGGGCACAACATAGAGACAGTCAGTCTAAACAAGAAATGACTCACGACTCTCTAACAGCACTGACTCATCCTTAATGCTAAGAGTCCAAGCGTTTCTGTACAGGCCGGTCTGATCGACTTCAAACGAGGACGCTGCTCTCTGTGCTGACTCTCAGTGTGACTGAAGGATGCGCTGACCCCGTATGTACCCATGCTTGCGTTGGGCCGAGCAGCCCCGTCTGTGTGAAGACTGTCAAGAGCGAGCTCGCCGCGCTCACCGCGGCCGCTGCACTGTCTTCAAATGGAAGGAACTCCTGAAAGAGGAGATGGGATTTTGGGGATTGAGATTAAGACTCTTCGCTGTTGTGCCAGGCAGCTGGGAGCACAGCGGTGCTGACACGCCCCTGGGATAGATAATCCCATGACTGGGCAGCAGGCTTCCTAATGCTGTCAGACAGTGCTCTCTTCAATACCATCAGCACACATACACAAACACAAACACTGTCAAAACATGCTCCTCCAAATGCAGCGCAGCGCCCAGCATGCACACTACAACAAATTACATGACAGCATCCCCCCCCCCCCGAAAAAATAAATAAATACTGCTACTGATTAACATCCTGCGCTCCGCAGTAAGGCATCTAACCAAATCCTGCTTCTGCAAAGATGAACATGTCGGTAAAGTGCATCCACATCCGATCCGACTTTCCCTGGAAGTAAAAGTGAAAAATGCAGCTTGTCAGACGGCAGGTCACATCTCATTGCCGCCATCGGCGCAGAGTTGTTATTTATATCTCATCCAAATGTTGAATCATTATAACTTTAAACCAAATTTACTCAACAGACACCTCGTGAATTATTTGTTTCACTTGCTCTGAAGTGTTTTATGGATGAATGTCTCGTATCACTTGGTGTGTCCTGTATTTTTCATAAACAACAGCTGATGACCTCTTTTAAGGAACAGGCACAAACCCAAAACAAAGGTTCTGTTTCACGTGTGGTGTCTTTGATTGTTGTGCTTATTTGGGGGCTGATATAGAACTGTAACTGGATGACTAATGTTGTGGAAGATCGATTTGAATTTGCTCTTTGAATTGAATTATTAAAAGGATAACCTTGGATAAATCTGGATCTTATTTTAATAGTTCTGGCTATTGTTACTATTGGTTATGAAAACGTTGCACTCAAAGTAATTGCTGACATCTGGGAACACTGACGTCACCACAATGGAAAACCGACAGGGCAAGAAACATGAGCAGCCACAGGATGAGACTCGCTGTAACCCAGCTCACGGTGAAGTCAGATTATTGAAGCCACTTTATTTGCAGGCAGAGCTGAAAGTGAGCTACTTCCTCACGTTAAAGGTCGCTTCTACTCTATATTTTACATCGGGGAAAGAGCAGTAATACATGGCATGTAATGGAGGGCCGCCGCGAGAGAACAAGGCGTTGCCTGCTGCATGTACTCACTGTGAATTCTGATTTCAAGGAATTACAGATTGAAGGTGACAGCCCTAGTTAAGACAAATAGGGTAAGTGTGTGACGTAAGTGGTAAACGACGAAGGCGGTCCTTAAACTGAATTGACAGTTTGTGCGATTGTTAGTTTTGTTCACCTCTTTTCGGCCTTGTGCTCCTCCGTATCAGCCATACAGTGCAAAGCTGAGGGTTTGTCTGAAACCTGTGATGTTAATATGTGATTTTCCTGTGAAAACGATTTCAAATGAAAATTGCCATCTCTGTGCTGTCAGAGACTTGAATGATGCAATGCAAGCTGTACGGAGCCATTTTATGTTTGTTTTTTTCTTTTT
>CAEMYA010000205.1:2994150-3013068 GCA_903131615.1 Diplodus sargus
TTTTTTTTTTTTTTACATTTCAAGACAAGTCCTACTTAAGTCTGCTTTATTTGTTTTTAATAATTCTGCAACACTATTTTGCTGTGAAGCTCCAAAAACATCTCGTGGACTTTGAAATTTCCCCCAAATTTCCATTTGTTTCAGGGTGGGTAGATAAAGACAGAATTTTTATTCTTAAAGGGACGTAATCATTTCCTTCTGGTTTCACACAAACATGAGTCTTTGGTTCAAAGTCCTGTGGTTGATTAAGTCATCGGTCACTTCCATCAACTTCCTCTATATTCTACTTAGACTTTCCTGCTCGTTATACTTTGTCACAAGGCATTTTTGTGTGTGGTATTCGGACACGTCTGATTTCCACAGAACTTAAACGACCAATGTATGAGCAATACTAAACATTGGTATTTGTACTGCAAACAATTTAAAGGTGTGTGGTTGTGTCATATGTACACAGATTGAATCAGATGTGATGCTCTGCAACAAAGCAAACAGCGTAGTACAATATCATCACGCCTGATAGAAATGATGGCCAAAACTATTAAAACAGAATCCAGGAATAATCCAATAAAGTGACTGCACTGCATTCTGTAATATGAAGAACAGGATCATTAACAGTTACCTCCAATTTGACGTGCTGTATTTATTTTTCAGTGTTCTAACTTGCTTCATCAATTAGCTACTGATGACAGGAACAAGGGCTGTAGGTGTTTGTACTTGGCCCAAAACAGTCTCTTCAGAATATGCAGTTGTTTTGGAGGCCTGACCAATAAATACATGCTGTCATGTTTCATTGAGAACAGAAGGAACAGTTGTGTCTGCTCCAGCCGTGATGTGGGAATATCTCAACGCACAGCCTAATAAACGTGTATTTGTCCATTTCGGTGGAGTCCACGTGTGCTGTTTGTGTTGTACAGCTTTGCCCTCTGCAGATCAAACTTCCTGAAGCACTTTTAACACCAGAGTCTAAAGGGTGGAACTTAACGGGCCCAGCTGTGTCTCACATCCGACATTTCACTCTCGCTCCCCGGTGTTCATGTGTCTGCTCAGTTTAGTGATGTATTGCCTTCATTAGAAGCGTGAAAGGCCTGATCCGGAGTCGCGAACAGCCTGGAATAATAAAGTAAAGTCACCACTGTGGCACCTCTTTATCCCTACTATTGACTTTGCATCTTTCAGTTATTGCACTGAAGTAGTTTTTCATCCTCAAGTAATTGACTGAACTCTCGAAACAGTACTTAACAACTAAACAAAAGTCATAGCTGAATAGAGTAGAAAGAGGGTGATTGTAAGCTTCAATTCTCAGTGGCTCGGTCACTATATATATATATGGGTTGGAGCACGACTTTCTGCTTCCCTTTTAAATCAAAACCTAAGTTGATTCTTGAGTTCAGCTTCTGTTTATTGAAGCTAATGAATATTTCCCTGGATGTGCTCACTCTTCATCGACTCGTGAAAATGAGCGTGAGTGTGGAACAGTTGCTATGGCTTATCACACCAATGCTCGAAAGTGATTAAAGAGTCATGAGCAACTCTCATTATACAGCACGTCTCAACAAATTGGTCCGAGGACAGACTTTTCAATCCAAGTGAGTCTATGCTCGTCAGAAATGTGAAAACGTGTAAATACTGCGATGATAACTTGCATAGCACGCAGACGCAGGCAGGGCTGTCCTTTAAAGCCCGCTTTCTCCGGGCCGCGGACTGTCCTTGCCTCTGTGAAACCTCCTCAAGCGTGCCACGGGAAGGGAACAGCAATTAATTTGACTGACATCATTCAGAGTGATGGCTGAGGTGGCGACAAGACGGGGCGTGTGTGTGCATGTGTGCCGTGCAGCGCAAGCCATCACCTGCTTCGCCATTCAACCCAGAGTCCCTGCAGTGTCCACGGCACGCTGTAAAACTCAAGAGATATTTGTGTTGCCTGTTGTTTATCTTTTCTGTTCCAGCGAGGTTCTCAAAGCGGTACCGTCCTTTAAGACTGGCATGTCGGAGGGAGCGATGTTAGACGTGGCAGCTTCAGATGATGCTAATGACTGGCCCCTGGGGAAATGATTTACTGAGACAGGGAGAGAGAAAGGAGGGAAAGGGGCAAGGAGAGAGAACGGTCTTATGTAAGTATCCAGCAACATAAAAAAAAAAAAAATAGAAAATAGACTGGAAGGATGCTCTGTAAATATCACATAACCCACAAGTATCGCCAAAGTCAGAGTGCTGTCACACCCATAATGAAGCATCATGCTGTTTGCTTATAGACAGGGAACACCTGGCTAATGTGAGGGTGGATATTTAATGCTGTAAATGATTTCCCCGCCACCCCGTCTCTTCTCTTGGGGAATTAAAAGGCAATTAAACAGTTTGCAATTATCTGTATTACTCTCCATTAAATATGTATTATTCACAACTGGCAAAGCTATCATAATTGCGTTCGAGTCTAATGCATTTTTAATACCTCAAACGACGCCAAGATAAGCATAATTGAGAGCGAGCTCGTTGGTGGCTTCAGCCAGAGTGCGTCAACGCGGCGATGCTGACGGGAGGGAATGCACTTTGCACGTTGAAGTCTGCTGTCGATCTGTCTGTGCGTGTCTGCTCTCCCTGGTGAGGTTAATAGCTGCTCTGCATTCATTTTCAAACTGGTGGAAGAGGGAGAGACCGACACATCAGGCCACCGCTGCAACATCTGGGGGAATCTGTTCTGCTCAGGATGCACACAGGCTATTTTTGTAAACCGTGGAATAAATGTGAAAAAGTATATAAACAAGTCTGATCTAAAGCAATGGGGTACCTCACACAGAGCTTTAAAAATAGATACATGAGATCACCCCGCACGTCTTTTGACCTTTAGTGTTCGTCCTTTGCAGCAAGCCCTTACATTCCTATTCCTAGTTTTACTCTTGCTCTTGATTTCTCTTTCTTATCACACCCCTCCGCTCTCTTCCTCCACCCCTCGCCCTGTTTACTGTTTGTGCTGCGGGCCGCTGGCACTGCCGTGTTGCCATTCGTCACTCCAACTGGCTCCAGTGGAGAGGACAGGCCCTCTGACCCCACCACTGGGAAAGGAGTAAGGGAATGAGAGGAAGGGAGAGTCACAGAAGAGAGAGATGAGAGAAGAGAAATATAATTATAACAGAGGATACAGAGGGGAGGGCTGGGATTCTGGGATTTCCTGGCTTTTAGTGCTTTTTCTATCGGTCAAAATATGAATTGCAATATCGAGATAAATTGCAGCTTAAAGGAAATACCTTTATAATGTGATTATGAAGTTGTTGAGCCACTTCGAGTCACATGAAAAGCTTCACTTGAGATAAATATTTGGTGTCTACAAACATTCTTGCATGAGTGTTCACATACGTCACAGGGGAATTCTGTTATTTCTAAACCTGGGCCCTTCATTTAAATGTTCGGGTGTGTAAATGAGTGACACTCACCAAAAGATTTGGAATTGGTCCAGTAGGTCGCCTCAGCTGGCAGCCGTGACATGCTGCAACATAATCCTCCGGGGCAACTCCGGGCGTCAAATGTCCACTAAAAGCGCTTGTTTTTCTCAGACTGGCTGAGGTTGTCAGAGAGAGACAGGCCTCTTTCTCGGGACACTCAGCTTTTTTGAGTGTGATTTTACTTGCCGAAAAAGAGAAGAAGAAAAAACACTGTAAACATTTAAAGAATAAATTGAATGCCAACATTTGTTTTTCTTTCAAATTTCGATAAACACTGCCGTAATATCGTTATCATAAATTTGTTTGGCCACAATAATCGTGTCGTGAAAATCTGTTATCATGACGGCCCTGGGCGAGCTACTGGACAGATTCCAAAACTCTTGATAAGTAAGAATCATTAAATACCCAAACATGTAAATGTAGGACCCAGGTTTAATCCCCCCTTTTTTTGTTCGAGCAGCTGTGATGGCCAGCTCATCTGATTCACACCATTTTCATTACACCATTCAGTGACCCTTCGTGTTCTGTGTGGATGCGTCCGCATTCATTATGTTGCTTCGCCTGTTTAATTAGGTTTGTCCCTAATGTTGCGCCCATCTGTAAGTGGCAGGAAGTGAGAGTGACTGAGAGCAAGAAATGACCACGTTGCCCACACAGTCGAAGCAAAGGAAAACATCCTCATCGATTCACTTGTCTCACTACATGTTTCACACCTGGTTTTTACTTTCAAATGAAAACTACCCCTTCATCTGTTTGTTGGCTCGTCTTTTCTCAAACTACCTGTATTGAATCCTAAACCATCCAGACAAAATTTTAGAGAATATAATCCCTCATCATAAACCAATACAGTTTGCGGTGTCATACAGTGTCATAGAGTGACCTCTACTGGAGATGAGCCGAAAATGGAGATGAGTTGACCTGGGTCGTTGCTAAATTCAGCTCAATCAAATCCTCCAGAGAAATAAAGACAGATTTGATGCATTGGCCGCATAATTGCTCCTATCGGCCTCATCTCTGGCCGATCGCAGACTGACACCAAGGCAAAGTAGAAATCATCACTGAAGCATGTTAAATGGACACAGAGTAAAGTCAGTCAAGGCGTATCAAATTATACAATGAATAATACGCAGGGTGCAGATGAGGTTAGCTGATGAATATGGTTTTCAACATGGGTCGATTCAAGCCACAGTCCAGAGCTTAGCTGGAGAGCGGTGCTGTCTGGCGGCGACGGCTCTGAGAGGAGAGCACGCTATTAACCATGCCAATGTTAATGTTCGTGCTGGTAGAAACGCCCATGGGTAAATTGTGACGATGCGAATGCTAATCAGCTAGCTTGTGGGGGAGAGCAGATGTGTGTTATCTCTTTAAAACCACAACATCAGCAGCAGCAGGGACTGACAGAAACTGACAACTATGCAGGGAAACTGCGAGATAGTCGTCCTTTCCACCTGGGCTAAAGAAAGGTGAAAGCTGCTGTCCTGTCTGGCCTGTCAAGTGTGTAACTAAACAGTGGATGTAGCTGATGCAGCACAATGCATGCTCGGAGTCTTTGTAAAAACAAGTCGAAGTCCCCCAAATCATAAATATGTGTTTTTCGTCTTGTTCTTGAATTGAAGTTGAAGTTGAATGTTTGAGCTTCACTGTGTAGAAAGATGTATGTGCACAAGAATGTTTTCACAATCTCTGATTATCAAAGTGTAATTTTTGTCTGTGCTCATTAAAAATCTGATTGACTGATGAGGCGGGCCTACGAGCATGATTTGTGACCTCACAAATAATTTGAAAGCCAACCTCAGTCCAGTGTTCATCATACACAAGAGTGAAACTTGAAGCCTCCAGCCTCCAACACTGAAAATGGACTTCACAATAAAGCAAGAGACACCTTGTGTCAGCAGTGGAGAAAGAATAGATGCCCCTTTTCCGGTAAAAACAATGTTAGAATAACATTGGAGAGTTATTATGTTAGCCTTTATATATGTATGGAAATTGTAAGTTGTCACGGTTCTTTTGAAAGGGCCTTATTGAACAAAAATCACAAACAAAGCATGTCAAATGTAAAGCTTCTTTGCTTGCGGCTGCTTGGGAAATACCATGCATCACCAGATGAGATAGATAGATTAGATGACTCACATGGTGGCAAGTAGTTATAATGTGTGGCTCTTGTGGTTTCAGTTTTCAGTGCTCACGGCCACATGAGGTGGTGAAGCAACTTCATAGAAATGTGTCATGTTCTCCTCCTTCACTGTCTGGACTATGAACTCTGACAAACATCTGGCAAAACATAATCAGTTTGAAGCTATCATGGCGAGAAACAGAGCTGTGGCTCAATTTTTGCCAAAGCCGAGTGATGGCCAGGGTTAGCTTTGGGGCTTTTTGATTTGATGTTTTGGGGATTGAAAATCAGCGAACACAGCGACACGTGATTGCTCCCATGATTCCCATAATGCATTGCACAAACAGGAAGAATAGGGGGCTAATCCAGGCCTAGCCTTTAAGTGCATACAGTAATTTTATAACAGGGTCAACCATTAGGCTATTTTTTATTGCTCAGGCGTCATGTGACAGGTGGTTTAAAAACCCAAATAATATGTCATCTTACAGTGAATCACTGAGTAAAATATGTCAGGCAGGGACAGAACAACAGATCAGGCATGGAAGGAGAATATAAAAGCCAGGCATATTTTTTAGGTTCTGCTCTGTGCATCTGAAAAGGGGATTAACAGAGCGGGAGGGTAGTACAGCAGACCACTCAGCAACAGACATCCCACTTGAGTGATGGCACAGCGACAAGCTGAAAAAACATCCCCAGCAGAGAGACAGAAAGAGCAGGAAGGAGGAGAGAGGAGGCAGATAAGCCTTTAAGGACGGCGGGGGAGAAAAAAAGATTGCCTGAGCGTTCAGGAAGAAACTGTGACAAGGTGGATGATAAGAAGAATAACTTTAAAGCAGTTACACTTTCTCCTTGAACTAACTTAAACTTAATCTCAGAAAGACATTGAAACGTGTGCTGTTGTTTATTTGCATTTAGGAGAGGAATTAGCTGCTTGTTAGCAATTAACATATTTTGTACCGTCAAAGAGTGTTGTCATGAGGAGGGAGCTGAGTCGGAAGGCAAATCTTTTTCGATTTACCACTCCATTGCCCTTCCAAACCCCCATCGATTTTCGTGAGCTGTAGGTAGCAACTAAAAGAACGAGATCATGGACACAAGTTGCCCAAATTAATTTCCTCCATAGGGTGGGTGGGCTCAGCCCGAGAGGCAGGGTGAGGAGCTTGGACATGTGGAGGGAGCTTGGAGTAGAGGGCACGTCCAATACATACATACACAATACATATCTTATCTTGCTTGGTTTTTTTTTTAGGTATTATTATATTCCATTTCTACCAATAAATACTCCCAAATCCTAAATGATGGACCTTTAAAAGGGGGAAAAAATCAATACAATGCTGCCTTAAAAATTGACAATGCTGTTTTACAAACCCTACACAGCAGTGTTACAGAGTTGACTATTTCTTGGAAGTCAAAACGCCTTTATGCTTTGAATGATACAGGATCAACAAAGCATCAACAGCAGGGTTGCTTTCCTCTGCCATGCATGAAACTGTAAAATGCAGTGCTTGTAATGACAGACAAAAAAAGTAAAAAAATAAGCATAGAGAAGAGAAGGAGAGATCCATTCAATTCAAAGTGCAGAGTTTCACTTCACAAAAATATATGTACACACGAGGTGCTTTTATTATCTAGTTTATTATCAAGTAACTTGATTCAACCACATTCATTGCTGAAGCCAAAGTAACTCACTACATGCAATGTATAAATCATTACACCAGTAACAATAATAATGAACAAGGTACAACACATGACCTAGTAGGGTCAGGACGACTCAGCTTCACCCAGAGGGTCCAGGAATAGAAACACCTCAAACATTCATTATTGCAGCAGGATGCGTCTGTGGCTGTGCATTTGTGCTGCTCTTTCAATTCCATAGGAGGAGAGCAGACAGCAGACAAAATTTGGTCTATTTTAGGAAAGGGTCTTGTCAAACAGGAGCACAGCAGGAGTCTCTTTTACCCTCTGGAAAGTTCAGATGGGACCACGAGAGCACGTGCTCTCAGGCACACACAGAACACAAGAGAGACTCAGCTGGGAGACTGTGGGAACAAGGACTCTGGCTCCTTCGTTTGGCCGCTGTCAGAGAACCAAAAACATTTCACCACCTCTGTTTCGGTCACATGACTGTTCAACTGAGCGTCACAATCCAACCATCTGAAAAAAATCAGGTCTTTTCGCTCACTGTCGGTGATATCATTGAGAGAGGAACTCACGGTCTCTTTGTCTTTTATCAATAGACGAGTAGTAATCCTGCCACTCATATAACATCTGTCCTCTACTCTTATACAGCAGCTACATGACAGGAAATAAAGCCATGTGTTGAAAAAAAACCCCCCACAATTCTCCAGCTGACCAAATGCTACCCTAACCCGTGTAACCTGTAGTAAGCCACTTCAGGGCTTACTGCGCATGTAATGATGTAATTTTACCCCCATAGGAAAAATCTCGTCCACGCAGAGGTCAGTGGTCGCTGTCGATCACTGAAGAGCCTTCTTATGGCCAGCAGGGACTCAGCGTGTCGCTCAGGGACGACCCAGCGGGTGGATGCTTGTGGGTTTGAACCAAGATCCTTCTATTCATTACACCACCCTGATGCCACATTGACCAGAGAGACCGTTTTAGTGTGCGTCAACAAGGACTTTCAAGCAGCCTGCTTGTTTTGCTTTGACAGATCTCTCTTCAGCTATGTCTTAATCTACCACAGACACATCAGTGTCTGAACACAGGCTAGCACAGTTTGTCCTATGATTAAAACACCACTCGTCAACTAATCCTGAGAGGTTATAGAGATTATTCGTTGCTCTATATAATCTAACGTAGATCAAGAATGTGTCGGAAAGAAAGGGCAAAAAACAAAAAAATATAAGAAAATTAAGGAATCCAAGGAAAGAAAATAAATAAAAAATGACAAGCCTTTTTTTGTAGAAATCATTTAAAAAAGTATTTGAATTATTTAGCTACTCCAATAAAGGCTTTTAAAAATGTAGTTCCTCATTACATTTTCTTATATTTGGAGTCAGTGGATTACCATCTTGTTCAGAGCAATCGGAAGACGTCCCTACGAGCTTCATCTCAGGTTCTTTTGCTTCTGTTTACACTTCATTTTGCGGCAGCACATTTTAAATATGTAATGTTTGGTATACCTGTTATTTAATCAGCTAATACGTGTAAATCATCATGTTATCTATAAGCAAACTGAGCGACTGAACTAAAGCATCATGGCAAAGCATCCAATAACTGTGGAGACATTTTACTCAGTCAGGGGATTCCCAAATTCATAAGAATACATTGACTGGTAGCCACAAATGTCTGTATATGAATATATTAAGTTAGTGTACCATACTGTATCGTAGTGATCACTGAGGAGCGGAAAACAACTGTTTGTTTCTCATAATAATGGATTGATTATCTCGTTGTCTCGAGACAACAAAGCTTGATTTCTTAAGAGAATTAATAAAATAAAATAACCCGTTTTCATGAGAAAACAATCTTTGTCATCATGAGTTACAATTATTAAGTTGTGATCTCGTCAATATGGTATAAAAAGAAATAATTGTGACTACAGCCATTCTCAGCTCACATATTTTTGGCCAATACATTCGGTAGATATTTTGCAGAAAACAAAAACAAACAAAAACCTTATCCTGTTGTTAGCAATTGATTATTAGTCAGTGGGGAGAATGAAAATTGCAAATGCAAATTTCCCAGCAATCCATCCAATAGTTGTTGAGCTATTTAAACCAACCAGTGGACAATGACGCGCCACTTGCATGGCTAACATGGGAGGTAAAAAAATCAATTTTCAACCAAGGCCCCCAAGATTATTTTATGGGTTAGAGGACCCCTGTGCATTCAGTGCCTCCCCTGTCTGTGGCCCTGCATTCAACTTTAGCCTGACTATCAAAACAAAAGCTTCAGGGGGTTTACATCAACATTGGGGAGACAGAGTGCAGAAGAGGAAGTGGACATGAATGGTTTTTCTGAGGACCGTGTTAATCTTCTTTAATAGGCCCATCTGGAAGTCTGCTCCCCTGCTTAGTTCACCTTCTGTTTATCAATAATTCAATATGTGGCCAGACAGGGGGCCAAGCCTGCTTTGCTGAATTATACGCTTTTACAACACCGCCTTGGGCATATTAAATAGTATTAAATCTGGTACAGGTGTATGTGTCTTAATGTGAATGAATGTGAATGGAAAGATTATGCACAAGCCTCTTACTGTCTTTTCATGTTTAATTATGGACAACATGGGCCAAAGTACTTATTAAAGCTGGATTCTGAGATCTGTTAACCTCAAATACGAGAATGTCAGATAACCGTAGCCGACTTATCTTGACTTCTTTCATCCACCACGGAAACAATGAATATCTTCACAGATTAACTTGGTGAAGTATGCAACTTTAAAAGAGATGCCATCAAATGTCCTCGACACTTTCTCAAACAATGGAAATATCACTTTAACAGTGCAGAGGGTAACATCTCAGATCCTCTTTCCCATATTTCCCATATCTCAGATTTCAGTATTTAGAATATCTGTGGAATTTAATCCCTATCCTCTGTGTCCATTTGAATTAGTATTTGAAGGCGTATCTCCTGACAGCGAGTGTTATTAAGTTACAAGAAAGTGTTGGAGGGCTAGGTCTCCTTCAGTACAACAGAGGCCATGGGGGAGATTGATGACTCATAGGATCTCAGGAGACAGAGCGACGCACAGATCTGTGAGGAGACACGGACAATGGTGAGGGCTACAGATGGCACCGCTCTGAAAGGGCTTGAACAGGGAGGTAAAAAAAACTCCCACGGGGCAATGTATGGATGTCACTGCAAGGCGCTGATTCAGCTGACATTGGGGCATTCTAGCTCAAGAGTCACTTCAGAACAAAATAAATATCTAATCTTAGAGGATCTCTCTAGATGTAATCAATGGCTTAAACAAATCTGTAGAAAAGAGGACAGTATGTACGGACTGTACAGTACTGTAAACAATAACTAATGTAAGTTCATGCTGTTCTTTAGTCTCAGAGGTCAGCAGCAGAGTGGAGCCCAGATGTGTTCGTGTTCATCTCAGGCTTTCAAACAATCCTGTCAGTGCGCACAAATACTGGGCTGCTGCTTCATAGGGGGGAGAACAGTTATTCTACAGTTACAGCCTGGGATATAAAAAGAATCCACAGGGGCTAGAGTTAGAGAAAGAAACACAAGGTGAGAGTGAGCAAGAGAGAAATGCATGTCTATTTCAAGCTTCAAACCTCACAACAAATACAAATTAATATCCTGGAGTCAATTGCTCTCATATCTGTGATGACTTCTTCCCCTTGTTGCTATCAGTGCCCCAGATCTACAAAAAACCCCAGCTATAACTAGAGAGAAAGCTTTCTGTCTCAGAAGCTAAAAGCCAAAGCTTTCAGGTGTCTTTATATTCAAATGGGTCATGTTGTTTGGCTGACCCGATTTATGGGAATGTCTCATGAAAACCAGTCGAGAGAACGAAACAAAAGACAGAAACTGCTAGAGGTGAGATTCCTCAAAGCCTGCCTCTGCCTCTGTGTCTGTGTGTGTGTGTGTGTGTGTGTGTGTGTGTGCGTGTGTGTGTGTTAGATCATGTGTGTTTCAGTACAGATCAAGTTCTCCCAGTGGGGAATCTGTCAACTTGTTACTGTAAGAAAGCCCAGTGACATGGTTTCTGCAGGTTGCCCTTGTTTTCCTTTATGATCAGCACACAATAATACAGTGATAAAGCTTGACCAACCCAATCACCAGAACAAATGTTGGCAATGTGCATTTCAGCAAACCCCGGATATGTTAAAACGTTTTTTATTTTCATTTTTGTTTAATCTTATGCTTCGACAACGCTGTGCTTATGGTCTGGTTAAGTTTAGGCACAAAAAAACACTTGGTTAGGGTTAGGAAAATATCATGTTTTCACTTACTTGGTTCTGTTGCCAAAAACATGGCTGAAAACTGTCCCAAAGCCTCGGAAAGAAATATTCAGTGGTTTAACGTTTATAAATGTAGAAACACTCACCCACCAACATCCATTCATCCTGACATGGATGTCAGTTCATATGCATGTCATGTGAACGTGATATCAAACATATTGTATGAAACCAACCCAACCTGTGTCAAAATGAGCTCAGTGGTCGATTGCCAGTGACTCCAAAAACAAAATACAGCATATCACCGTTCCCTAAACATGACTATTGCAGCACACCAGCAACAGGTTCATCAGACCTTCATTTACAGTCACAGTCTGGTGAAGTTTAGGCAAGAAAAGTATTTGGTTAGGTGAAGGAAGCATCGGGGTCTTGATTAAATCATTATGTTGCTTCTGTAGCTTGAGCTGCAAACAAAGTTAAGTTTTGTTACATTATGTTGTCAGTAAGTTAAAAGCATTGTCCATGTCCAGTTTCACACTAGACATCGACTCTCCTGAATGAAAGTCCTGTGTTTCTTTAACCCGACCTTCAGTCCCCGTCAACCTAGGTATAAAGACTTTCGCTCACTATATTACTTCTCCTCACTTCCTCTTTTGCAGGTGGAGTAAATGGAGGTAGCCGCCAAACAATAAATGTACATAGAGTGGTAATAAGCTACATGGTCGTTTTCTGATGAGGATGTGCTACATGAAATGCACACATTTTGAACATGGCCATTTTTTACAGACATGTAACATTATATTCTGGGGAATGGGCGGCGTTTGACTGGGTGCCTCATCATATTATGATTGTCAACCTTTCATCCAACATGGAATATAATAAGTGCAACTGAAACAGAAAAGCAGAGGAAAAAAAGGCTTTCAGAGATGGAAAACAAAAACAAAAAAAATCCACAGCAAAGATGGAGTATAGAGAAGGGATTGTTTGTAGCAAACACACCTGCTCCACAGCTTTGAAGAGGAGATGAAAGCTTGTCCTCTAATTACAGCACTTCGAACAACACAAATATCAATGCTTTTATTCTTCTGGCCTGTGAGGTGTGTGGAGCAACAAACAAAATCTACTCTCTCCCCCTCTTTCACTTGTCGTGTCTAACATCACTGCCACCCTTGCGAGAGGCGATCCTCAAAATGTGTGTGTTTTTCCTCTGTGCGATGAAGCGCATACTGTATCTCAGCTTTGCTCCTGCGTGCAGTTAGTTGGTGAAATGTTTCTCTGAATCTCAGTTTTGCCTAACAGGCTGGGACAGGAGAGGAGAGAGGGCAGCAAGAAATCCCAAACTGGCTCCTCCTTTGCTTTAAACACAGCGCCTCTGACTGCCGTGTTTTTGCGTTTCACACATTTTAACGCATTCACTGGATTCATAAAACTGCGTGCAGTCGTGTCTAATGAAATGCCAGTTTGATAGAGGTAATTAGACCACTGCAAGTTGTTTGCGAATGTCTGCATACATCACAAGGAGGAGGGGAGAAGAGAGAGGAGGAGGGTTGCGCAATATTTCACTGCACTTATTTTCAATCAGATTCAGTCTTATTCTCAATCTGAGCAGGAGTGATGCAACACTGCTTTGCAATGATGCATGTATAAGGACCCGAATGCTTTTGTCCCACGCAACACTGAACCCTGGAAATCCCCAATCCTCAAGCGCGTGCCATTTACCACTGGCACAATGGAACAGGGCATAAGAGTTTCATCTTTTATTCACAGGGACACTCATGAGGAATTCAACAGACATTATCTAAGAGCTTGTAACATGCAAGTGTGCTAACATGTAAATCTCTATCTAAGACGATTTGTTGTTACCTAAAGTGTTCGGAACTGTCGTTTCAATGCCAAGAATAAGTTTATTAATATGAGAGCAGTCGGGACTGTACATTGCCAGAGAGCGGCAACAGATGGGAAGCTGCTACACCTAGTGGATTTACTACAGAACAACAATAACTAATTTAGCTCATCTTATTTTGGTAAAACACAGAAACTTGATTTCTAATAGTGTACGCATGTATTTTTCTGTTTAGTAAGGAAAACAGGTGCAAATATGTACTCTTTTATATCTTGGGACTGAAAGACACTGCTTTTATATCTCCCCGCTGAAGCTACAGGTCCTATCAGACCTCTTGAGATACAAAGAAGATTAAAAGACAGGAGCAGGCCAGGGCTAGCTGGTAGCATGCTAGCTTTAGCATACATTTTTGCAACCCAGTTCTCCGACGACTTTGACATAACAACAACTCTGTTGTTTTCTTCACATACTGTTGAAAATATTAGTGAATTATTGTTTTACAGTGAAATGTGTTACATTTCTTAAAAAATTGCCCCTTTAAAAGATATGTTTACGTTGTCCATGTTAAAGTAGTGTATCAAGAGTTACCACTTTTCAATTGCTGCAGGTAGGCCTGTCACAACAATTCTATTATTGACTTATCATACAGTTCAGTTCACATGCAATTTTTATTTATGTGATTTTATTCTATTTATGTATGTATTTATTCCAATATCAGAATATTATGGATCAAAAGCTCATTGACAGGGTTTACCTACATTGTTATGCTATTAAATTACCATTATATCTGAGACATACAATGGTCTTGTAATGAGAATAATATTGTTTATCACAATGTATTGATGACAGGCCTTAGCTGCAGGTGTTCCTCATGTGAGAATAGAGCACTTCCTAAAGTGAAAACAATGCAAGAAATGGGGAACAAAAGCGCCACTCCTCCAAAAATGTATTCTGCAGTTCAGCCAAAGTTCCAGTCATTTTAGTATGATTTATCCTCTTTAAGTTAATGGAGCAAGAAATCACTGTCAGGCAAACACAAAAAGGAAATGAATTACTAAAAGAACTTGATTTATCTAGTTTAGTTTGCTCAAGACTCATTATCATCAGCTGAACTTCAGAGAGATTTTTTCGCACAGAATGAGAAATGTGAACAACCACCTCCTACACTGGAATCAAGTTAAGAGGGAACGTATCCTTTAAGTCTCTGTGAGCCCCTTTGCACTCTTATCTGAGGATATAAAGCTTAAACAGCTCGGACCCCCATTGACTATTCTGCCTGTGAAACACAGATTAGCCCAGCTAATATTTAAATAGCTTCTCAAAGCACATTACCATAAAAATATAATTCTTTGTCAAATTTACACGTCTATGTTCTGCTGATTTCAGTTCCTTTCATGCGTTTTTATACATTTGTGTATCTTATCATTATAAAACCTCTTTTTTTTTGCTATCAGAGGTCAGCTGCTCCACTTTGGGCAGTGACCGTTTTGTCCATGAAGATTTCACATTGAAAACATGTGAAACTGGAGGCTGGGATTACTGGGCAATCAAAGCCATTAAAGACCTCACTATCAGCCAAATGCGGAGTTAATTTCAAAATGGAGTAGAGCAAATGGACTGTGAAATATGTGCTAATGGTAACAAGCTCTCCCCATGTTTATAGAAAGGGGGTAGAAAGAGAGGCCCTGTGCTGTTTTCACTGGGTCTACACATAATTTCACAGAGTTTGGGAGTCAGGGACAAGGACAATTAAAGCAGGCACTGCACAGCGACGGACTGGTATACAGAATACTGCTGTGTTACCAAGTTCACAGAGAAGAGTTCATTTAAAGTATACGGGTTTAAAAATACAGCTCACGTCAAACGAAATAAAGCTCGACCTCTGTGATATCCAAGAGCGATATGGAAACACATGCTTGCAATTTAGACGCGTGATGTGCTATTTGCCGAAAACATTCATTTTGCAAACATAATTTCACATCTTTAAGAGGAAATCTGGCTGAATAAATGGTCATTAAAGAGTACAACACCTCCCCGGCCACCCAGTTGAACATCCACCCACACGATACATACAGCGGATCTCGACTTATTTCCCTTTATACATGTGAGGTGCTGACAGCTATACAGGACTATACCACGTTTTTAATCAACAGTGTAAAGCTCTGAGGCAGATTAGTGAGCTAAAGAGTTCAGTGGTTCAACTAATATGTTTTGGTTCGTCGTGCACTGCTTCCTGACTTCACAGATTTCTTGATTAATGGCTACAGAAACTTCAACGCAAAGTTTTAAAAAGGTACTAGAGATTTTGTTTTAGCTGCATCGTGTTGGTCATTTTACTCAAAGCAAATAATGTTTTATTGTCCAAAATTTGCGTTGGAACATTTTTGTTTAAATCCAGCTTAAGTATAAAACCACAGCAACTCCCTCTACATGTAATACATGTTAAGTATCACAGATTGCAACATTGTCATTAGGCCAAAACGGTTTACCATTAGTGTATAGTGTGAACCCCTAATCTGCTTACATAATACAATACACTCTAAAGTTTTGTATCCTCTCTTAAGCAATATATCCAAACAAGAGCAGTAAAGGCAGAAAGGGTGACCAGTCTACACAGCAATGAGCAGAGAGGTCGCTTCAGTCTGAGATGGAACAATTTTTGATCAAGACTCCTTTTCCCAGAATGCATTTTTGACATGGTAGCAGAAAAAATAAACTTTCAGCCGATGACATGGCTAACCAGGATTTTCAATTAGAACAGAACCACCGCGAATGTTGTTTGTAACACGTATGCTATTACAAGTCACAACAACATGCTCTGAAAACAGGAAGATCAAGGGAAATTAAGTGATCCGTAACACAAAATGTCGACCAAACACCTCTCTGGTGGAGCTATCAGTAATGTGAGTGGTGGGAAAGTCTCAAAAACATCAGCCTGTGCTTGAGGACCGCTGAAAAAAAGATCTCAAGCATGTCTACTGGCCACAGAGACGTGATCAAGGAGCTTTTCTGGCACCACCGCTCATCGTAACCAGAGAGTATCTTGCTGGATGAGGAGGCAGCTGGAAGTCAATGACCATTAAAGGCTTGTTATCACTTGACAACTGCATTTGAGCAGGCTAGAGACAGCTGACTAGCATTCTGAGAACAAACAAAGGGAACAAAATAGTGTCAATGGAAAGCTTTAATATAATGTTAAAAAACAAAATAAAATATCAACATATAAAAATGTAGATAAGCAATATAATAAGGCCATTATGAATATATGTATGTGTCAAATGGGAATGCTTTGAATTTCAAGCACCAGGCCAAAATGTCTTTCACTGCAGCCTCTTATTATTCTAAGGGCAGTATAATGTAAAATATTGGAGCATTTCAATGCAAACAAGTGAAAATAATCTGCCAGTCCTTCCAGAAAAATGCTGAGTTTTTTGTGATTGTTGCGGGCAAAAAACCTTGATTATGCGGCACGCTTTCTTAAAAAATGCGATGGAATATGCGGGATATTTCTGAAATTTTATGTGATGAAATTGTAGGAATTCGCAACAATTGCGGGAATTTGCAAAAATTGTGGTTTGATGAAAAATAAATAAAGAAGTGATTCCCCCAACACTCTGTTTTCACTCACAGAGTCATTTCTAATGACTTCCTATGATAAGCAAGCATACCACAGAAAGTGCTGGGAATAATTAAGTTCTCATCTTGTTTTATTTCAGACCTTAATAAACACATGGCTCAAACTTACAAACGTTGATGAGTCAAACAAGCTCCGTAGCTTTACAAAAAGAATACATTACAACTTCTGGGGCTTGCAGCTTTCAGATGACGTCACTTCATAACGTTCCCAAGGAAAAAGGAGGAAAATGCTCTTGTGTGAAGTAAACGCAACATTTTTCAACTTTCTGATATATCTGACTTTTTCCAACGAAAATGCAGGGGATTATGAAATCATGCAAGCCCCACATATTTCGCGCATTTTGTGTGGAAATCAGCGATTTATGCGGTGACAGTGTGCCGTCTTTGAAAAAAATGCAGACTTTGGCTGATTATGCATTGAATTATGCGATCAAGTTTTTCTGGAGGGACTGATCTTCCCAATGCTCAAATCTTTTAGAAAAAACAAACAGGAAGCAATAAATGTGATCTTGTATTCAGGACAACAATCAGACACGTGGTCTGATCAATATTCCCTTAATTATCAGTGACCTCGGCTGGATCAGAGTTGGCAAACAGCAAAACAGGATCATTAAGATGCTGTCTTTTTGCCCTTCAATACAGACTCTTGTGAAAGTTAAAAGACTTTTGAAGGAAATTCTCTTTGTAACTAAAGACCGGTAAAGATCACGTCCGTGTCAGGTCCTTAATCAAGTCTTTTATAAGGTGCATGACTTCCTCAGATCCAAAGCACTTTGTCTGTATACTGCAACTCCGTCTCAGGAGAGGTGGAACAGGCTGTGTCTCACCTGCGAGGTGTACATGGCCAGATGTGCAGCAGGCAGAATGGGGCTGCGGCCGAAGGAGCAGCCCAGTCCATAGAGTGCTGCTGATCCAGCCTGCAGGTTAATACTGAGAGGGAAACTGAAGGACGTGAAGCCCGGGTGGAATACAGCTTTGGGCCCAATGCCAGCCGCTGCTTTGAGTTTCTCCACCTCGGCCTCCTGAAGCCTCTTGGCTTTAGCTCGGCGGTTTTGGAACCAGATCTTGACCTGGGTCTCGGACAGCGACAGGGAGGAGGAGAACTCGGCCCGCTCGGCGATGGACAGGTACTGCTTCTGACGAAACTTTCTCTCCAGGGCCAGGAGCTGCGTGGTGGTGAAGGGAGTGCGAGGCTTGCGGTTGCTTTTGTGCTTCCTCAAAGGACAGACAGCTGGACTGAGCTGCCCTAGAAGACGTGAGAAAACATAACTGAATAAGGTCTGAAACCATCAGTGGATTATTCAGTCAGTCTATTAACAGAAAGTATTACAACAACAAATGTTAAATATGTTTTCTACTTTCTACTTTGTTTGCATTGTGGTATGTTGAACGTATGTTCGAGGTGTTGATTCATTGATCCAGTTTCTGTCTTTCACTCATGTTTATATTCCCAGTGACAGAATGTAACTAAATACTTGAGTATTTGAATATTTGAGTGACTGTTACTTTACTTGAGTATTTACATTTTCTGCTACTTTATACTTCCCCTCACTACATCTTCACGCTAAATATTGTACTTTTACTCCCCTACATCATTTGATAACTTTAGTTGCTAGTTACTTTGGAGATTACATGCTGCATCATAGCCAAAGCAGTGCATATTTGAATTAACTTTTTCAATCAGATGAGAAAAACAAAACACAGATCCTGCTATTAAGTACATTTAATATCAATTACTTTGTGTTTACAAATACAACTGCCATCCCCATTTTCCATTTTCGATCAATGTACCTGAATATCTTCATGTCACTTTAATTTCAGGGAGTGGGAAGGGAATTATTTTGGGCAAGTATTTCTGATTTGTTTTAACACCTATAAAACGAATTAAAATGGTAATATATAGATAGATAGATAGATAGCTATATGATCTTTGGGTGCAGGCCTGAAGAGTCATAGAACGACAAGTAGTTGCATTATAATTTAGTATTTTATCAAATTGTTTATTGTTCTGCC
>CAEMYA010000205.1:3013134-3026684 GCA_903131615.1 Diplodus sargus
GTATAATTCAGATATTTACTGGACTCGTGCATATCTCTCCTCAAATGTACCAGTCATTAATTTTCGTCTAAAGATTGTATAAACCATTACATCTTTTTCAGACATGACCCTGGATCACTTACTGGTTGGCGTTGTCATCATAACGTTTCTGGGTATCCAGGACGCACAGTCCGCTCTTTCCGCTGGCTCCGTCTTGATAGATACCAACTGTTTGGTGAACTCATCCGTCCTGTGCGCCTGCTGACCGGCCACAGAGTAAATTCGGAGCTTTCTGTCCGTCGCACTCGGCGGCCTCCTGTCCGACATGAGCGCGTCCACGCTGAAGGGCAGACGCGACACCTGCGCCGCGCGCTTCCCGAGCCGCGGTGCTTGCGCCTCCTCGTCTGTTGAGGACTCGTCCCTCCAGTCTCCAGGGGAAGACATGCTGCCGTTGTTTGGGGGCCGGGATCGATATCTAATCCCAATCCGGAGAACACATAGCTTTCTGTCACGGAGTACAAACATGCAGCGCGCACAGTGAGGAGATTTGGAGTTAGTTGTTGAAAAGTTGAGAAACTTAGAGTTGGACTAAGTTTGGGAGGTGCTCGCTGATTGTCCTGATCTCCGGAGTTATGGGAAGGCGTGTGATTGGACGGTGTGTTTCTGCACGGGATCCCTTTGCTGCCACACCCACAACTAGACAGAGGTCAGCTGCACATCAGCCTCATTTAGCAGTAATTACGCAGGGAGCGGATTGTTTATAGCTCACGATGTTTCATCATAATTACTGACAGTAACAGACCTTATTTGATTCACTCGGCTATAATATAGTCCTGCTTGATGTCCTGAATTAATGTAAAGGCATTCCGGATGAGAGGCCTGGTATTTTGTGGAAAAAAACAACCTGGTAACAGCAGTAAATCAGTCCCCAGTCTCCTAAACTCTACTCCATCCTGCAATTAGGCTGTTGGATTGTCCTGGCTGTGTCTCCCGCCATCAGCAGCACTGGATGAACTCATCTGAAAAGCTGTACTTCAACATGACAGAAGCTGACAGCTCCTAATTCAAGTCCTGACCGGCAAGACCTGACACACCAATTGTGGGAGTAATCACAACGGTAATCAATAAGAATCATGCTGCTTTTAAACGTCACATGTAACTGTGCAGCAGCCACACACTCACATGTGAGAGTCAGTTGGGAGACGGATTATGGTTTTGGGCAGGCTTTAAAATGACTGTCATTACATTGTCATTATTAACACCTTGTAATTAGGCCTGTGGAATCCGGTTCTTTTAACCAGGATTTAACGGTAATGATGGAAAATTGCTACCTTCCTGAGGTGTGTGGCGCCCGCTGCGATTAGTCCCAGTCTCTGCTCTGTCGGTGGAGACAGAGGCGTCTCGTGCCTGTTTGAAGCTCCATACCTGTAGGGCTCACAGGGTTATGAGACAACATGAGAAGTATCAGCAGATCCAGTCTTTCTAAACATGGCCTCCAACCACTCGCTGACAGGATACGACGATGAAACGTCTTGAAAACAAGCCAAAAAGGGCACGGATGTTAAAAGTGATGTAAAGAGATGAACAGCAGACGGTTCCATGTCATTCTGAGTGAGATTTAATGTTCGTTCAGCCGAGGAGAGACATGCACTGCAGCTGATGCAAAATTAATGTGCTTACTGCACGATGTGCCCTTTAGTCTTCTCCCACTTCCTATCTATACGCTTGTGTTTGTGTCCTTGTCTGCTATATGTGTCCACGCACAAACACAGGCATCCTGTGAGGTGACTGGAGTTTGTCTTCCAGAGCTTTGTGATCTGTGAGCTCTCTGTAATCAACAGGATGACAGTGACATCAGGGGCTCGACTCCCCACCGCCTGGACATTATTAGTCTGCATATGAAGCAAAGTGCTCACACAGCGTGATCTCACTCTCTTCTAAATATGTGCAAATCAATTAAGTAGCCTATCTGTCAATTCAGTGTGCTTCCTTCGGATGTGTTTACGGAGGAGTGAGTGCTACCACTTTTACCAAATTTAGCGTGTATTTGCAGGATTTTTACCTGGAGTAAAACAGCTGAAAATAGGCGTTTGACTCCTTTCCTATTACCAATGAACGAGTTTGCCATTCTTCATGGTTTTTCGTCACTGGGAAGGCACCGGAAAAACAGAACGGAAAGCAGCAGATCATACACCTCATCAGACTGCATCCGGAAGTCATTTAAACTTGTTTTAAAAGGTTTTAACCAATTAAATTCTCAAAAAGACATACCCTTTTTTCTGAGGGGAGTTGCAATAGAGTGAAACATCTGACTTTTTTCTCAACTCTGCTGAGAGTTGCACGTACGCAATACAGATCAGTCAGCAATCTCAGCGCTGGCTGAATCATGTTCAAGCACTGCTAGTTAGAGTATCTGCGGCAGAAGCAGGATTAGTAATAACAATAATAGTAGTTGTGTAAAAATATGAACTTTAGGACGATGACACATCAGAGGAAGAAGTAGCAGCATTTTAGTTCTGTTTCATCATCAACACAAAAGAAATATTTACATTTTCAGGTAACCCAAAGTCGCCTGGTTTTAAAATAATTTGAGGGTGATCCACAGTGCATTAGATGCCCACTATGATCTCCCACCAGTCTTATCTCACTTTGTAGTCTTTCTTCCAGTAAGCAGGCCCACATAGCTCGCTGCCGTCCACTGGTCTCAGTCCTGCAGGAGTTCCTGCTGGCTCCGTCTCCCATTGTGGGGGAACAGACGAACAGGGGAAGTGACTGAGCTGGTGCAACCTGACGATCCGAGCAGAGGTTACAGAGTCAGAGTGTCTCTGTATGGGGCAGAGCAGCAGCAGACCAGAGAGCCAGGGTCCTCAGCTCACATCGATCGCCCCAGACACCAATTAGCACTGCTCTCTCTTCCGCCTCGCTTAACCTGCATTAGTTCTGCTAGCAACAGTGTGGAGTACGCATAAACACACTCACGTACACACACACACACACGGCTCTAATGTCTACAGTTTACAGCTGTAAAATATTTGCTATGTGCTTTTTTCCATGAACAGTGACATACCTTTCATCAGTTCTCTATTATCTTTATAATATACTATAAACTGTGGGTCATGTGCTGCTGAATATTCCTGATAAGACTGAATCATGGTGACGTTAATGGAACAACATCAGTCGCTTACAGGTATAAAACTGGCCGTTGATTTTCATTGTGGAGAAATTGGGAAACGTAGCCATAATGATGGTGGTTCAACCAATCTGAAGTTTCTACTGTGCTCATTTCATGCACTGTGTTGATATGCTAACTTCTTTGATACCAATAGGGATGGGGCCGATCCGATCCAGTATCCGTATTGGGTCCAATACCAACGTAATTCACTTATCCGATCCGGTAAAGATCGAATCGAATTTCCGATCCAACCTGCAGAGAATTCTGATCCATGAGCCATGTCTATGCTTTAATGTTGTCTGCTGAAATGACTCCACAAGTGATTCCTGCGGGCCAGTCTGCTCGCTGGCAGCAAACTGTGGAATGGATTTCCTGAACGGAGGCGTGGCTCAATGAGACACAGAGTTATGAGACACACCCCCGTTCAGGAAACCGAGTCCACAGTTTGCAGCCAGCTAGCAGGCTAGCATTGAGCAGCACTGTGGCTAGCCAACATGTCCGTTGTGTGGAAATATTTTACCCTACAAACACCGCAAAGCAAGACAGCAAAATGCAATGTTTGCAAAGCCGTTATTCAGAGAGGCGGAAGCTCCTTTGCGACGTACAACACCACTAACACAATTAAACCTTTAAAAAAGCACCACGTGAAAGAGCACAGGGAATTTCTAGACAGGGGGCAGAAAGACTAAAGGAGCCGTCAGGAATCACTTCATCGTACTCGATGACAAACCGTTATCAGTGGTGGAAATCACGGGATTTCGCAGCCTGATTGAACACTTGCAGCCGCGGGATAGTTTACCATCCAGGAGATACTTATTAGACACTGCGCTACATGAACTATACAACCGAGTGTCAGCCAACCAAGCTGTGATCTTTGACTTAGTGCTAGCTTTGGGGGAAATTCAAGCCATTGTCTCCAAATCAGGTCTCCAACCTAACATTAGTGAAAGTGTTGTCA
Organism: Diplodus sargus; assembly: GCA_903131615.1. Classification (NCBI taxonomy): domain Eukaryota; kingdom Metazoa; phylum Chordata; class Actinopteri; order Spariformes; family Sparidae; genus Diplodus; species Diplodus sargus. The sequence goes on from CAEMYA010000205.1 coordinate 3,017,244, forward strand.
TTAATGAGATATTAAAGCATCAAAAAATTTAGCTGAATGACATGTATATATTTTGAAATAACATCATGAAAAAGACAATTACATTGTGTGTAAGCAACTGCATGATGAACCGGTGTAGTGATTGCAAAGAAAACAATGTGATTTGGACGATTCAAAATCTTGGTCATTGGTCCACAAGTTGGTGCCTTACAGATTAAATATAGTTAAAAAACCCTCAATTTTTTTTTATTGAGATTTAATTGTGTCTATTTCTGTCCTTGTTTCCAGGACAAGCTTCATCTTGTTCAAAGCTGAGTGAGACACACCAACTACTGCTACACACAGCAACCCACATACTTTTTCACTGCAGCCATCGCAGGCCAATCAAGACAGAATCAATATTTCATCTGGAGACAGTCAAAATAAACAACCCATAAAAAAGAAAGGCCCAACTGCGCACGACTTCAAGATAACCGATGTTTAATGTCAATTTAAGTATAGAGTAGGCTGGATTACAGCTAAAAGTAAAATGAGCTCCTAAATCTAAGGAGAGGAGTTTATTCTGTGTGCATTTCGGCCTGTGTGACTTCAGATGAGTTCTATGTTATAAAAGCTGACACCCACCACTCCCAAAACTGTTTATTTACTGAAGGACGGTGGTTAGGGTGTGCTTTCTTTAACTGCAGTCTTATTCTACATATTAATATGTGACTGCGACACATTTTCTTTAACACAAGACTATCATCAGTTGTGACCCCTGAATCAGATTTAAATGAAAATCTAATCGATGTCATGAGGTGAACAAGGATCCATGATGGGAACTAATTAGCGTTTCTCCAAATCTCATTTTTCTGACACTACATTAAGTCCTCTTTTTAATGCAACATACAAGGACTAAGGGGAATCCAGCTCTAATCTCTGAGTAATTATCTGTTTGGATGCTAGAGGTGATCAGTCTCATTATTTCTTCTTCATGCCCGTCAGTGGGTGCAATCACTATTCATGGTTAGATTATGAATCTTTCAATGCTTCATTTTGTTTTGACACGCTGTTGTTTGAAGCAAGTGAGATATAATATATGAAAACCAAAACAAATTAGACTTCTCCCCCACTGGATGAAAGCATTGCAGCTAAAGTAAATCCCAATCTCACCATAACAAATTACAGTTATGCAAATAATAAACGTGATAAAGCATCTCTCTGTCTGGTTGCATGCCATACTTTTTAACCTCGACTCACATTTAATGCAAAAGGCAACCTACAGAGAGATTTTCCCAGCAAAGGATCTGACAAATGTACTATTCAAAACTTCTTCCTGAAAATCAGCTTTCTGAAAAGTCACACTTTTGTGTGTCTTCAGAGAAAAGTTAGTCATCGTGCTATCAAGATCTCAACTGACAAAAATATAACACACACAGCAACATTGAGTAAGCATGCTGCTGCAAGGTTATTTATGTATGGCGCCGCATATAATCAGAAATGAGGAAGTAACAGCAACTTCTTGTCACTGAACTCTTTCATGTGTTAATGTGTAGACGTTACGACTGTATGAGCCAGTTAATGGTCTGTGTTGCTTACATCAAATTCAGCTGAACATTAAAGTCTTGTAAAGCAATAATTTAAAAAATTAGGTTTCAAAATTAAAATGTTTGAATTAGGTTTCACTTTTATGAGTACTTACTCATCCTTCCATATCATTGGAAGTTAAATACATGAAACGTGTACCCAACATGTTTTGTTGCATATTACACAATAAAACCCACAAAATTATTTAGACTACAGTAATGTAAACATCATTAGCCATTAATGGAATGAGTGAGCTACAACATGTAGACGGAAAGTACAAGTGAACCATGTCCTTCCTTCACATTTGAAAAGCCACTTTTACATTCTGTCCCCAACGAAAACACACAAACACCATCTGCAGACAGTGAGTGGCATCCCTCTGCATGGCTTTGTCGGCTCCTCCAGCCAAACAACTACGCTGCACATGTAGAGAGGCTACAACCAGGTTATCCACAGGTCAAACTTCACCTTTCCAAAAATACCTTGCCCTCGTTTGTTATGGCCTCTGGATATGATTTTAACATCATACTCTAAAGTGAATACATTACAGATAAGGGCCATTAAAATGACGAGCAGTCTCTCAAATAATAACCTATATATTCACATTGATTGAGACTAAATTAAAGAGAGCATTAAACTCGGGTTGAAGGGAAACATCACTGTGCTGTGTCAGTTCATGTGTCTTCTGTTTCTCTGCAGATGCCACCAGAGCTGAAAGAGACACATTAAGTTTTCACAGCGATTCACAGCAGTTTGCTCTTGGCTTGCGAAGGGATGCTGCTTTGTTGACTCAATTAAGGCTGATGAAACTCTGAGACAACGTTTGTTTTCCTGCATATTTTAACACCCTGAACTCTGTCTGACAGTGAAAATAATTAAGTGCTCTTAAGGAGTTGGTATCTACATAAAACACACGAGGCACCATAATCACACTGGGGTTTAGCAAACTATCATGGTGACAATTCCTAATTTATTTTAGGGATGAAAGGGATGGAAGTTCTAATGAGCTGTCAAGCAACACACTTTTTAATAATTGTCTGCTTGCTTGTCCTTACTTGTTGGACTAGATTTAACCTCAGATCGGGCAAAAAGTTACATCCAAATCGAGTGTTGAATACTTAAAAAGGTGAGCAATGAAGGCATCTCCATCCACCACATTGGATTTAGTTTTCTAACCATGTCAATACTTTCATTTTTCTCACAGCCTACCAGCCTAAAATATCCCTTGAAGCTTTTCTGATCAATATTATAGCCATGCTAGCAGCTATGGCTGGCAACGTCAGTCTGTCAGTCTCTCAACTGCTGTGGTCCAGACTGAAAAACAACTATTGGATCAATGAATGATGAATTTAGTGCAGACATTCACAGTCCCCAGTGGAAAAGTTGTCCTAACTTTGGTGATAGACTGACATTCATTGTAGAATCACAATGGGGTCAAAATTTCAGTTAAATAATTTGGTTTATGTCCACATACCTGCAAAAAGGTTTTAATGCCAGACATCGACATGTTAGCATTAACACTGTGAGACTGTTAGCATGGCGAAATTAGCATTTAGCTTAAAGCACCGCTCTGCCAAAGACAACCCCAAAGAGCCAATAGCCCGACTGTAGACTAAAAGTCTTGTTATTCCAACAATGGATGAAATGACTGTGTGATGAGAAAGTCATATACATGGAGACAAAGCATGATTTGTCAGTGTCAGTATACTTTGTACAGCAGGTTTCTGGAGCATTTTAGTATCCTTTCTGTCATTGCTGTGGTCTTACAGCGAGAAACTTTTAGGAAAATAAATACTAAAGAATAAATAAATCAACCTTTCTAGACACAGCAGTGAGCAGTTTTCAATGTACATGGTCAGATAAATCCACTATGCACAACCAACCCAGCACCAAACAGCCAACAAGCAAAACAACTAGCTAGCAGACATAGTTTAGCACTTGGCAAACAGACATTTCTCTCAGGAATTGGTGGAGACCAAAACAGAGCTTAAAGGAGAGTGAAAATTGTGCCTAGAGATACAATACAACTCTATCGGTGTTAGCTTTTAAAGGTGCACACATGTACAAATACACACATCTGTAATCAAAGAAAAGGTAAATCCAGTTATAGTCCTTTGATACTGTTAACTCTGTTCTGTTTTATCATCAAACTCAACTAGAGGTTGCAGTTTTGAATGATTGGGGAAAAAAGCTGTCAGTGCAGATGGACACGATGAAGGCGTAAATACGTAAGTGGAAAACTTTGACCAGAATGACTTAGCATTTTTGCTGAGGATGTGACTGAGTAAGATGGAACTGTTTTAGTCACTGTAGGAGTGACTGTAGCTCGCCTGCTACTCATTTTGCTCTTGGCTGACATGTGATTAATGCTCTGCATAAAGCTGTGTTTGTTTTGCCACAGTGTAACAACAGAGGTCTCAAATCTGCTGACATTACTAGGGCTCTCACTGACATTATCAGGTTTCTTCTATTGAGACATTTCAGTCAGGAAGTGGTGCAGTAGGTGTTAAAATATAATGATTCATCCATCATTATCAGAAGCACTATGTTGCCATCTCTGAAGCCTGCATTTGAATTAAACAAACAAACAGCCCAACCTCAGCAACCAAATCTGCTGAGAGTCCAAAAATAGTCTTTTCAGAGCTGCAACAACAGAGTGCGACTTTATGTAAACATTCATAACACAGCTAGGCCTAAATAATACCGAGCACAACATACTTTACTGCTTTACATTACATTTGATAGCCTCCTCTCCACCACTCCTCTCCACCACTGTTTCCGCTGACTTTAGTTATTTTCTGAAGAGTTCATGTGTAACAACACCCAACTTGTTTCAAACTGCACAACATCCTGGGGCCTCTGTCCATGTAAACAATGCTGGTCAACAGGATTCAAAGTGTGGTCTGGAGGTACAGCTGCCACAGTCTGCCAGTCTCTGTGCAGACCGCAGCACTGATTGAAAGGCCTGCTTAACTGCTAATCAAAAAATCCAACAGCCATTTATCCTCAATGCTGTAAAAACACTCTATAAACCGAATTTTTACCAATTCCGAACCGCCAGCTGTATTTGCTGCAGAGCGCATCAGCCTAGGAACTGATTCGTTTGTGAAACAGAGTTAAAGCATTTTCCATTTTCTGTGTTGACACAAGCTGAATCCAGCATGGTATGCATACATTTCTCAGTAAATCTGAACTGCTTGTAGTTGTGCTTTATAAAGGGGACTGATCATGATTTAAAATAACATGTTGGTCAAACCAGCTGTGCAGTTTTTGCTGCAGAACTTTCAGAAAGCAATTAAAATGTTACTCATCAGACTTGTTTTAAATAATATACTTTACGTGCAAGTAAAACTATTGATGTATGGTAAATATCAGCCTGATATTGGTTTTATATTGACTTTCACATTAAATTTACACTTAACACATGTGCCGCAAGGTTTTGAGATCCAAAACTTTGTAAGAATTATCAGTAATCTTATCAGTATTGATCAAGAGAACAGCTATCAGCTGAAAAGATCCACATTGTGACAGTGCATCCATAGGTATAAGATGTTGATTTTAGGGACTCATTTATCACATTAATGACTACAGGTGCCAGGATAACAATACGTTGTCTTATGCAGTGACAGTGACAGTCACACATAATGCTTCCTCACTATGTAAAAGCTTGTTAGACTTCACTGGTGTATATTAGAGCACATAGTGTAGTTATAGACTGAACGCTTCTCTGAACTCTGATAAGACTGCCATGTTGTGAAAAGGGTAAAAAAAAAAAAGGGCCTCTAAACACAAGGCGAGGCAATGAGGCTCATCAATCCAAACATTAAGAAACTGCAGAACAATTTACAGTAAATTGTCCATGGTTTAAAAACAGTAATTATTTTACGGTTAAAATAATCACAGCCATATGCTGCTCTCAAGTTGATAACCTTATATAAATACCAATAAAAGGAGAAAACTTTAAACCTTCTGGCAGCAGACAAATCACTGCAACATTTAGTGAACAAGTTCTGGTCAATAACCATTATTCAATAATATTCAGCACATTTTATAAACAAATCAGCAGCCAAATTATGTCATTTCAAGACAAACTACACTCAAGTTCTTAATCTTAGGGAAGTACTCCTCAATTCATAGAAACACATCACAACAAGCCACTATTCCAAATGTAAAACCAAAGTAACAAATTAAACTTTTTGCATTTTGCAAATGTTGGTACTCATAGTCCGCATCATCAGTTAACATGCATTAGTTTCCTGATGTTACCACAAAATTGACAGGGTGATAAAAAAGAGTCACAAGGGTTGTGAAACCAAAAATAAAATCTACCATGGCACATCAGAAATTGATATTAGAGGAGGTGGTGCCCTCTGCTGGATAATTAAGAGAGTTTAATCTTGAGATAATCTCATCGCAACTCCTACAACGTGCTGTACTGGTTGGTGCACTAAAAAATGGTTCAAACTTGTGAAATACATGTTTTTTGAGAACATAGTTTGTTGTATTAGTCCATACACAATAATTTCTCCACAAACTATTATAACTATTAAACTAGTAATATGTACACACTACAGTTTTATGCAGCGTTCTGCTCTCACGCTGTCTCGGCCCACACTGAACAGTAACATCTTTGCAAATGCAACATGTCGTGTAGGGTCACTGTGCTGGACTGTCATACTATAAAACAGCAGGCTAATTTGAATAAACTCTTCATCACAGCTATTTGAATATGGACTCTTTTAATAAAACAACACTGTCCATTGAACATCATGTAGAAGATTACATATAGACATATATTATGCAGATTGGTATAAGCTCTCACAGCACATTACCAGTTGAACCACCAAATTGTGCCTCGTTGTAACAATGGCTTTTTTACCACCAACTAAGAACACTGATTATAAAGTTACGGTAAGTGACCTGCTACGGTTGTTGTTGGCCATTTCAGTCGGTTCATGCAGCTGGCTGAGGGCGACCAGTCTCTGTCTCAGAAGCTGGTTCTCCTCCAGCACCCTGGAGATGGTCCTGAGAACTGCAAGCTTGGCCTATGGGACACATTGTCAGGAAAAGTTAGAAGGAATAATAAAGGAGCTATGTAATGTAGGTTGATATCTATCGAAAGGACTTTTCTCAAAAATTTTTATCCTTGTGAACGGAAGAGCACAGACGTTACTGATGACAAAAATGATATGGCGTACCTTTTCCTTCTCATTTATCGCTTTGCTGCTTGTGCTTTGAGAGAAATAGAAAACATCTCTGCAAACAGTGTCCACCACAGTGTCAGCACCTGAAAACGAAAAAAACAACTAAATGTGAATATGAGGCTTCTGCTGATAGTCAAGTGTATCTATAATAATTCAGTTGTAGCTTGTTTAGGCTTAGTTTGGCAAATTCCTATCAGTCACCTGTTTCTTTAGATTCTAACCTTTAGAAGCCGGTCTGAAAAGGGTTTTTGTTGTTGTTTTGTTTGTGATTATAAAGTAACTGACCTGACATCTGAGTGGTTAACATGAGGTGAAAGTGATGTTCAGTCTGGTGGTGGACATAACAACATTTAATTGAAAACTATTTAATGTGATCCTGAGCAGCACAAACATAGAAAATACATTAAGCTGAGTCAAAATCTAAACTTTCTTTTTAATTGAATTGGCTATCATAATATATAATGTTTGACAATAGCAGTACAGTGCAGGAGTACTGTAATGTTATTGAATTGCAGTGGTGTCTGGCCATTTTAGCTTACAATTACACCATTGACCCAACAGTCTTGCCAACGTGAGATTCAATACTTCACAAAATTAAATTGTTGTCAAAAATAAATACAGTTTTGTGTTATTTAGTTGCATCACTGTGAATCTGAAGCTAATTCTAAGTTAACCCTCAGATTTCTCTATAACCACTGCTTCTGTTTGAATTTTGTATAATAAAATATATTTTAAAAAATTAAAGTTTTAAACAAGTTTTAAACTTGTGTTTCTGTTATTGTTCCACCTATGATTAACTAGTGCTCATTTTGCTGCATTTGCTTTGGTCCACAGGTGAAAAACACTGCTAGCCAACTGGCTAGCATTACCATAAACATATATTGTGTCTGTGAGCATTACAGCCCAGCCTCACCTAGCTAGCTAACGTCAGCTAACGTGTTGTAGCTAACACTGCTAACCGCAACATGAACCTACACTGCGCTCCCCCTTTTCCTCCTCTGCTCGCAGTTGGCTTGCTCTTATTTATAGTGGGCTCTGGCGTCCATCTCCTCGGTGTTTTGTCCTCCTTCGCCACCTTCTTGTTGAGTGTTGGTAACTTGACTTTTAAAACAGACCGAGTTTTAACTTTGCTCCGTTTGTTCCCGCGCTTGTCTCTCCGGCCCTGAGAGGGCGGCTGAGGCTGGCCCACCATGTTCTGGTCTGCCGGTGGTTCCTCTCTTTGACTGGAGCCCACCTGAGAGCCAAACCAGGGCTCATACGCAGTCCTGACAGAAGACATATTTTTCTCGATGAGCTCTGTTGAGACACTGACAGAGGACAGCTTTGCTTTTACCTTTGCCAACTGCCTGATCGGTTGTTGTGTGCTTGTAGTGCTGCTGTCAGCCAGCAGGTGGCAGTATATCCGGATAAGATGGCGTCCAAAATGAGGTTCAAGGTTCAGGTCTGTTAGTCTCTATCAGTGACTGTGTGTAAAGGTTTCACATCCCAAGAGGCCAAATGTGAGTACATTCAATTGTTGTTTTTTTTTAGTTTTTTTTTTACCAATGTTAATTCAACCTGTATCTAAAAACCCTCAGGTACATTTGCAGCCCAATGAAGCAGAAGACCTAGTGGACCAAACTTAATGTTCTTTCAGTATTAGTACTTAGGTATTATTGGCAAAGGACCAAAAAAACAGTCCCTATTAATAGCTCGCTATTAGATTATTATTGCCAATGTGTTGATGTTCAAGTAAGCATTTTATTGTGATTGGTTAAGGTGGAGATACTTGTAACAATTGTATAGACTTCAGCTTAATCTATAAACAATGCATCACATATTATAAGATTTAAGTTTTTTATGTCAAATTTTAAGATGTAGCACAACTTTTAACTATAAATAGATATAGTAAGGTAAAGAGTGCATTTCTCTCTGAATTGTAGTGCCAAGAATGTTTTGCTTTGTTCATTATTTATTTATTTATTTTAATCAGTGTGTTCTGATTGGAGGTTCAGGTTTTGAGGACAGCACCATCTATTTGAAGACCTCCCTGATGTTTAAAGCATGCCAGTATTACTTTAACTGGAATTCTGTTAAGGTGTTTTTAAAAAAAATATCGCTCATTTACCTAATTTATGACATTTTATTGCCCACATCCAAATGACACACACACACCTACACACACTTTTGTAGACTAGGAAAGGCTTTGCTGGGACAAAAGACAGAAGGCTGAGGTGAGCTAAATAGCACTCACCAAGGCCTGAAATAAGCCGCAGCCTATAAATACCTCTGACCTGATTCAACTCAACCCACCAGATGTGCCAAAAAAGTGCTGTCACACAACAGCGGCGTGAGATTTACTAGGAAACCTTCAGGAGATAAATTAATTCATGCAGGCCTCTGTGAAACTGTAATAAAAGGAGTAAAACCTAAATTCTTGTAAATGATCATTAGGCATATAATTCTTCCTCACAGCTGTTTTATTCGTTCAACATTTCACATTACAAATACTTCAAATGTATGCATACAGTTACAAACAGTTGGCAGCAAATGAATATATGACATTAGATCTTTGTTTTACTTCAATACTACAAACCAACTATAAAAACTGACTTCTGTATTGTAGCGTAAATTAATCAGGAAGAAAATATAAAAATTGGAACTTACATATAAATGTGAAATGACTTAATAAAAATCAAAATGATATCAGGTA
>CAEMYA010000205.1:3026709-3044814 GCA_903131615.1 Diplodus sargus
AAAAAGTTAATAAATATAACCTTCCCAGCATACAATTAAAAACTATTGAAATTTTGCAATCAAGTAATACTAACAGACATAATCAATATTCTTTTCATCTGAAAATGTGGAGCACAATACAGCAATTAGAAAAACTAGACACGTCAACAAGTTTAACACATCACCCCAAAAATATAACAAAAAATCTGATCAAAATGATAGTTATACATTTCAATTGAAAATATAGCAAATGCTAAATACATTATTGAACTAGTATATACAATGTTTTCAATCACAGTAGCATGGTAGTAGCAAAATAAGTAAATAAGCACAAAACTAATGTTTAAAAATAAATTCAGGTATAAATTAGTTTTTTTTTTCTTGCAGACATCAGCATGAACAATAGGAAACAAATAATGTGTAAATGACTGCATGGTTTATATGGGTTAAATGACATACACTGCGGAGACTTGTTTCTGGAAAGAATAAGTATTGCACATAATGGCTCAAAGTTAACTTGCAACATTAAATCACATTCAGGTTATGTCCCAAAGCATGCCACATCACAAAGGGGGTCAAGTGATCAAGTCTCCTCACCTATGTCCTACTGAGTGTCCTCTACATTACAAAAAACGCATCCAAAGTGTTGTCACTGTGTAGATTGCATAAACATCATGTCTGTGTAAGGAAGGCAGACTCCATCATGTAAAGAGAGGCTACAAGAGAGGTGATCTCAAAGAGATAAGGAAATGAAAGTTAAGGAAAAAGGAGATCTAGTGCATTACATTAGGTCCTGCATTAACACTAGCCATGTTATTTCTGTATTACATTATGCATGCCAAGAATAAGTAGAACTTACAGGCAGTCCCAGAAAGAGGATCTAAATATTCAAACAGCTGATATCCACTCCGGTGATAGAAGGGAAGTTTTCACATTGACCAAAGCCAAAACATTTACCCTATTGATAATCTTATTGACTACACCTAGGAGAGAAATGTCAGAATATATTTTCAAGACTATCAAAATCAGTTTAGAAAGGTCTTGTCATGCCTTAGGATCCTGTAATTATGTTTATTAGGACAGAGGAGAATCCATATATGACTGGCTAATGATAGCCGCGTTATTTTTTTTTAAATTATCTACAGAATCACACCGATGCACCAGACAATTTTTCAGATTTACCAGCACTTAAATATATAAAAGCTAATTGAAAATTATATTAATATCATTCATTTTATTTTTTTTAAATTAAGTTTACCATAAATGCAGATCTCTTAGTAACAAAGGTACAAAATTATTTTTCACCAAGTGAAAAAAATGAGGTATTGCAAAAGGAGTTCTCCCATCTGTGAAAAATGTGCCTAAAATGACTATTGAAAAAAATATTTAGAAAAGTAGTGCATAATAAATGTATATATGTTCATGACAAAATAATCAGCTATAAAACACTGTACAAAAATCAGCAGGCCATGTATAAAATAATATCTTTATCTCTGTGACAGCAAATTCTAGCTACTACCATATCCAACCACAACACTTTGTGATAGAAGCTCCAGTCATGGTAGAGCGTGCAGTGGTACACCATGAGGACAGCTCAGGGAGACTGGACTGTGCATTCCCATTAGTTTGTACTACATTAGCATGTTAGCTTCCAGTGCTAATATCCCTGACAATATAAAGTGAGCAAAATACTACTGCCAATACCTGAGCCCTGAGGGCTGTGTCTTTATTAGCCGACACCCACAAACCGAAACTCCAGACAACTCCAGCCTTTCCTCCGCCACATGACGAGAGGACACGTTATCCTGAAAACCCTCAGATCAACATCTGCTTTTGATGATGTGTTTTAGGCCAATCTTTGGTTTGCCCTTTCTGGTTACAAAGTGTCGACTTTTCAACCAAGACCTAAAAACTCATGCCAGCAATCTAAACATGTGTGCCAGACTGAGGGGAGATTTTGTTTTGTGACGTAGCCTGATGCTTTACACCGAGCTTCTTGGAAAACTCAATCGTCCGACCAACCTAAAACAGTGTTCCTCCTCTGTTAAACCAACAATTTGCACTCAACCTTTGGTAAATGGTACAGTTGTTCTCTAATCCTGCAAGCAAAAAGTAAGAAAATGCACCCTTCTTTAACTCAACTTCCATAGTTAGTATACTGATTTAGGTATGATGAACCTCACTTAAATTTTATGTTACTCTTGACAACAAATGTAAGCAGCTTTGCCAGCTAACACGAAAAGAAAAGTACAGTCAAGTCAGAAAACATCTAAATCCAAATCTAATGCATCCATATGCTCATGCACACTTAAAGTCAAAACATAAATGGGATTTCACTCTTCTTAGCATTTACTTCTTTTAGAAGGCCGAATTAAAAATAAAATAAAAAATAAATTAAGTTGTTTCTTTTTTTTTTTTTTAACTTAAAAGAAAAGTGCATTTATTTTTCATATCATAGCCCGTACCCCTTCCCTAACTACCCCTTTTCTCTCAATCCCTCCCCAATCCTGCATCGTCGCCCTCCCTCGCCCTCTCGCCTCAGTTCCAGCGAAAGGAGATGTGTCGTGGTCGGTCCCCTCCCTCCTTCACCAGCGGCTTGTGGAACTCGCGGCCGGCCCGGGAGTGGATGGCTGCCCAGCAGTACTCACAGTAGTACTGTAGACAGGTCACGTTAGCGCAGAAGAAAGGAGCAAACTTCCCCCCACAACGGGTTCCCTGGCACTCATCACACAGCTGGTCGTCCAGGACGTATGGCTTCACTTCCACCTGCAAAAGAGACATAAAATGGATGACAGGATACTGTTAAAATGGAGGCCGAGAAAAACTTGAAAGGTGGGATGAATATTTTATGAATATCCTCTCCTCATTTTTAAGACCTGCTCACATCCGATGGACTCACCCGTTTATCAATCTCCCCATGCTGCAGTTGAACGAATCGGGCACTAATGGCTGCAATGTAGCTTTGCTGATTGGAGAAGGCTACTCGCCCCGCCCCTTTTGGATACTTCAGTTCAGGGTCTGTGTCAATGCCAGCGTAACACACTCCTCCGTACAGACGGTCCATGATCATGGCTAGTTCCACTGGAAAAGCAACACAAAATATTAAGGTAATGGGATTAAAACTACTTAATTCTGAATTATGTGCACACACACACACACACACACACACGCACGTACCTGCACGTAGGGGGCGAGGGACACCTCCTACAAAGATCGTTTTCCTCGGGTCCAATGGCTGAGAGCCGTCCATTACAAAGTCACTGTCATTAAGATTCCAGGGCCGGATCTGGACCTGCACAAATCAACATTTAAAAAACATTTATTTCCTCTCAGTCAGGCTTTACTACTTAGTGTCCAAGATGGTTTTGGGATTTCTAAAATGAAAGGGGCTTGTTGCTTATGTAATAAGGATTAGCACATTTCTTTGGTTCAATTTCAATACTATTGCAGGGTGTTGATGGTGGTGACCAAGGCTTTTAGAGGAAGACCATGGAGTGATATCCTGTATATGAACCAACTGGTGACATCACAATGGATACATATATACATGTTTCTGTGCTGTGGGGCAGAATTAAGTACCATCTACATAATATAACTCGGGTTGTTTTGATGACGTGTGTCATGGTGGTGTTTAACATTAAATTCCTTGAGCACCAAATTCACTTGTTTACAGATTAGGCAGAACATTTATCTGTCCCCTGAGTGCTAACAAAGTAAGAGTTTATTAAGGATGGGACGAAAGATTTTATTGCAGATCACAATACAGCAACACTCACACAGTAAGTTGATAGTGGTTCATTTTCATTATCAGGATAATTGTGCATATTTTCACAAGAATGGGTTGAAGGCAGTCTGTCTCGTTGACGTTCAGTCCTATATTAGCGTTGATTTATTTTGAGCTGCCTAAGCTGGTCACCATAGCTGAAGACATTGTATCCCCCGTAAAAACAAGTTGAATCAGATGGGTTTCAAACTAAATAAAATTACAGGAAGATGAGGTTACCAGCTTTTATTAATCCATTAATTGTGCAAGTAAACCTTATGTACTTGTTTAAGAATCTGTTCCTTTACAAAATGTAAAGTTTAACTGATTTCAATATGTTTTAGTGCCATTGCATTTTAAGAACATTTAGATGATTATCAGAATAATATCGTGAATCGAAATGATGTTTTCTTACAGGCTAATAGCAACATGAGATTTTCATTTTGTCCCATGCCCAGACTCTATCCATTTAGACTAAAAGTATTTATTCTGTAGTGGCATTTCCATCTCACTTCCACATTATATTACCGAGTCATCCACCAAAATAAAGCACTAGCATTAATGACAGAACATAATCCCTGTGACACCAACAGTTCCACTGGTTGCCATGCACATGCCATGTCACACCTGAGGGCGGCAGAGAATGCTTCTGAGGACAGCAATTTCGAGGAACTGATGTAAATGAATAAATAAACTGACAAACAAACACTCCTGCTGACGTTAGCCTTCAACAGCTAATGATTGCTTGTATTGCAAATGGTTGCCAGTCATTTTTTATTATTTGCACTGAAAATGAGCAGTTCACAAAACCTACGTCTAACTATATACACATCTAATGTGTAATGTCTAATTTTATTTATCATTTATGAAAGTAAATGAGGACTTTTATGGTTTTAAACTGGTGGTTGGAAAAAAGAAGCAACTATGAAATGTCACTTTGGGCTCTGGGAAGTTGTGAAGAGCTTTTTTAAACACTTTTTGGCATTCTACAGAGTAAACAAATAATCAATGAAGTAAATAATGGTTATGATATGTTAACTGTTAGTTTTGACAATATGGATAACCAATATCTAACTCACAGGCTTGTCTTTGATGGTGGGACTGGAGACACACAGGTACAGTTTGCCGTCCTCCTGAATGCAGGCATCGATCAGAGCCTGAACAGAGCTCTCGTCTTGAAACAGCAGGAATGCATATCCTGGAAAGGTTCAACATACGGAAGAATGAGTTTGCACATCCTCAAATTGTTATAGATTCAACACACTGGCTAGAAATGTCACGTTCAACTGGTCTGACTCACCTTTGGGTGGAAAGTAGGACTTGCTTTCTGCCTTGTGGGGCCAGTCAACAAACAAGTGACCAAATCTGCGGAAACTGGCAGTGATTTCATCTGAAAAAACAAAATGCAGTCATCAAATCAATCAGTAATTGTATTCAATTTGAATTCCATAGACAGCAGACATGATCGGAGGCACTATTTGTAAATACTACAAAATGTGTGAAAAAACAGTTCAACATTATAAGTTTGCGATAGCCTTTTATTTACAACATATGTAGCTTAGAAAACAAGGTCTACAGAAGAATCCGATGTAGCTGTAATGTGTTCTTTACCTTCATCTATGTCTGGGGGAAGCCCTCCAACAAACACCTTGCGGGAATATCTCTCCACGCGTTCACCATTCAGGTGGGGGAAACAGTGGGCTGAACCAAGGCCAGCAAGACCCTGGTCACCTGACTCGTCCTCTCCAAAAGAGCGCTCATCCTCCATGGGGAACAGAGACGAATGGCCTGGTGGAGAGGGTGATCTGGATTACACACACTAGTCGGGCTGAACCACAATTCTTACCATTTTGAGAATGTATTAATATTACAATGAGCAGGGAATTTGATTAGATAACAATTTAAACAAAAGTCAAGAATTACAAACAAAAGCAGCCATGATTACTATTTTTGATGGCAGAGTCAAAGCACAAGTATTATCACTACTAGGTCTTGGCAGGCGACCTTGGAAGGCTTTACATCCTACAGCAAAAGGGGCTTGAACTCTGACAATACTCGAGGCGGAATAATCAATGACAATGAACAGGCAAGCAGACAAACACAGAAGCAACACCACAAAGTCATCATTTCAGGGGTCATTACTGCTTTCTAAATAACACTGAAGAAAACAAGATGCATTCACAAGCTTTACCTCGTCTTCTGCCATAACTTCTCGCTGCATGTGAAACACAAAACACTCTTGAAATGGCTTCTTTTGTTAAAAGGCACACAATAAGAAACAAGTAAAACTCTGCCTGGGCTTGAAATTAATTGTTGGATCATGACCAGCCAAAATAGCTACTGTGTTTTAAAATAACTCCATTTTGAATTTCCACTACTCAAGCTTTTAAAGAAAAGAAGGCAAATCTGTCACATCCGTTTTCATCTCTATCCATAAACTGCAACTGCAAATGGTATCACTAAATCTACGTCGTGTATAAAACAAACGGAGAGCTGAAATCATAAATCATAGAACGTGGCATGTAATTGTACCCCAGAGTAATTTCATTAATCACTTATGTAAAATAAAAGGTGACCTGCATTGGTGCTACAACATTCAGTAACTTCACATCTGACTGGCCAAGCAACTCTGTGAATCAATGTCTTTGAAAATAAAAAAGCTCATCATTATGCCCAGAAGAATTGATGACTGGATTTTCAATATCGCTACAAACATAAATACAACTTACAAAAAAGTAAATCATTGGCCTCTGACAGCATATCTGTGGTATCATTTATCTGCTCTCTGCGGTCCCTGACAACAGCATTATTTTCCGTCTCTAAGAAGCCGGTCTGGTCTGGTCTCCTTTCAGTGAGCCATTTTGATCGTGCTCCACAGCGACTACCACAGCAGTTTGGAAAGGTATAAAACAAGTCATTTTATGCTTTTACCACTAGTTTAATGGTGTGCGGTTATGTTGTTTCCACAAGGTTTCTCTTTTATGTTTTAAAAAATGTTTGAAAATGTTATTTTTATCTGAATTTGGCACACATTAATTTCAAGCCCCGACTTCTGCTACAACACTGCATTTTTTTGTGTGCATTTCATTTACATACCATTCATAGGTAGAGGCCCATCTCCACCCTGGTGAGAGAAGCTGTAGCGTCCTAAATGACAAAAAAGAAGAGGCCTCAGAACACCACCTCACAAAGTGACTCCCAGCAGGAGTAATATTTATATTAATTAATTCCGCTAGTCTTTAAATTGCTCCCCAACCCATTCAAGTTACGTTGGAAGAGTTTGAGAAAAGGACCATGACGGAATTCAACAGACAAATCAAATGCAGTTCAGGTTGTTCTCACAGGTAAACAAAAGTGCATGCTAGGGTAAAATCAGAGTCAGTAAAATAGAGTAAGTACGAGAATGTATGTTAGACTTGACAACTATGCAAATAATGAACTGAGGAAGCAAACTTGCAACCAAAGTGATGGAAAATACCCTGATGACAGATGGCAGACAGAACTGCCATAAAGGAGAAGTTTCATAAAAAGAAGGCACAACATAAGATGTCCCAGATATGCATCAGTAGAGCTGGCTGTAATAGAAAAGGGGTTCTTTTAAGACTGACTGCAACAAAACTGAACTGAAATGTTTTATTAATGAGAGAGTCAGTTGAAATCAAAGATGTCTCCACAAGAAAATGCTGCAGGTCATTGTGTTCATAAGTTATGGAGAACAAGAAAATGAAAAATGCACTGTAAACCTTTTTTTCACTGGACAAAGAAAGATGCTCTTCTTACATGTGAATTATACTCTGCTTAAATAAAGAACTCTAAAAATTGCTCAAAAAATATATTTGAAAATGTGATTTAAACCAGGAACAATCTGATCAAAGAATCTGTCCAGATATGCGATGCCATTTTGTGATTGTGATACTCACTGCTATGGGCACATTTTGGTGGGGCACAAAACAGTTGTATATATTTGACATTTTAGGTGATACTTCCAAGTCATAGTATGAACAGTTTATTCTGCATTGTGTCCTAAAGGACTTAGATAAAAACAAAAATAGGTTATCAGGTATTATTTGAAACAATAATAGTGATATCTACCCCAAATAACACTGCAGGGAAATTAACGAAGAAATTATTGAAGTTCAATAACATTATGTTTTCGCTTGTGCCATTAGTGTGTTAGTTTTACAAGAAAAAGTCAAAGTCACTCGACAACACATGTAACTGTATCAAAGAAGAAGTAAAATCATAAGTAAACCAGGGCTGCATGATATGATCAGTTAGTGGGAAGCATCACAAATCTTATTTTTTGCTTAAAAAACTAAAGTCATAATAATGAGGCAAAAATGAATGTGGTCTGTACTAAACAAACATATTTTCTTACATCTGGAGGTTGATATATTTGTAGACTATTACAGTACTTCATTATAATGTCATTTTGTCTCACCCTTGTCAAAAAATTCCCCTAAAGTAAATGGTATTGGTTATTCAAACTACAGCCTCAGAATATGCCTGATAGTCTTGCCAAAAAACAACACTTCTACTTTTTTTGTGTGTTAACCCACAATTTTTGAGAGTCAATAAGCTACATTCACGCTCAAACTGTCAACACAATCAACTGATAACAAAGAAATGAAAATAATACTCAATTTTCAACTTGCTGTCAAATACATGCAACAAACGGCTGTACTTATCTACAGCCAGCAGTGAGAAAAACTATCCTTTCCTCGCCATTGTTAGTGTGGGAACCAACCTTTCAAGGAATCCTGCTCAGCCCTCATAATGTCAATCAGAGAGTTCTCCAGAGAGTGCATGCTGAAACCATCAAAGGACCGTGTTCTCTCCTGCTGAAAGAGAGGAAGACAACAATTAGTGTCCTCACTTCCCACATCGCCATCTAGAGCAGCACAAGCTGCAAGAACGCTGACATATTTTGCTATGATGCTAATAGCTGGAGAGACGCGTAGAGACCCTCCGTAAAATAAGTGCAAATAGAAAATGGAGTACAGAGTATGTTTGATTCGCACCAGATATTAACATATGCTGCTGAAAGAGCTAAAAAAAAAAAAAAAATAGCATCCTTTCATAGCAATACAAATTCTAATTGAACCAATTGAATAGCCTGAGGTAAAATGATATATTAGCATCTGAAACAATTACATAAACACAAATGCTATGATGCGTAATACATAACACAAAAGAGGATTTTTCGCTGTGTATCTAAATGGGTTGAGAGCATGCAAAGCTGCAGTCGAGCACAAGACTTCTCAAATCAGGGCAAGAGGAAGGCCATGTGATCAGAGCAGATGATAAGGCTGCTCTTCTCCAATGAAACGATCTAGATAAGACCTCAGACATAAAACACACAATAAGTTCCAATTCATCAGCTTAGTTGACTTAACCATCACATATCCTGTTTTGCTCAATGGCTTATTTGTTAAATTTGATACAGATGAGTGTGTTTAATAGGATTAGCAACATTTTGCTCATTTAAACGTAAAATGTACTCTCACAGAAAACAACAGCCCTATTCTATTGCCGTTTTCAAGTAAGTATTAATAAGCAAGTACTGTTTCAACTAAATTTAGTTCTATTAAGCCTAGTCATTTCCTAAATACCAGCTTCAATATTACCTGTGATAAGCTTACCTGGAAAGGGTAGACACTGTCACTGCGGCTCATACTGTCCTCCACCCAGCCCTTGTGATTGAAGCCAGAGCTATTTCTGGGGAACTTCTGAGATGGAACCTGTAGGATGGTTGGGTGAGTTTCATAAATGTCTCCTGACCAATCGTATTGTGTGCCATCATATTAATTAATGCAGGTGTGAATCTCATTTACCTGGTTGTTAGGGAATGACTTCTTCAATGGGGAGATCGAGTTAAGACCTGTCATCCCTCCACCGACCCCCCGTCGGTAGTCTCGGACCCCCTGTGTGCCTCCCCAGCCACCATACCCACCGGGGCTCCAGGAGGTGGATGTAGGAGTGGAGGGGCTCTGGTAGCTTCCCCATGGTGAAGGGGGTTTGCTCTGGGCAGGAGCGAGGTGTGGTAGCTGGGTGAATGGTCCGGTGCGATGGGGATGTGGAGGGAAGGAGGGCTGGGGTGGGTGAGGGCTAGCTGGGGAGCGTCGGTGCTGCTGTGGCACCCCCTGACCGTGAGGGTGGTAGTGCTGGGGGTGAGGTGTAGGTGGGTGGTGCTGGGTGACTGGTCCAATCTGCGGGGAGAAACTACCTCCAGCTCCAAAACCAGGCCCGGCATGGTGGGAGAAGTTCTGGAACAGCAGGGGAGGTCCGTTGGCGTTGGAGCCAGCCGGGCCGAAGAACCCTCCAACGTCTTCTCCGACCACTGGAGACTGGGTGGATGGGACAGCAGGGGACCAGTTGTTAAAGCTGGTCAGCGAGGATGAGGAGGAGGTGGATTGTGCACAGCTCGTACCCATTCCCAGGCTGTCCTGGTAGTCGAACCCACTAAGCACTGGGGACTCCATTCTCAGCTTCTCCTTCCCACCACTGCTCTCCAGAGAACCTTTCTCCAATGAGCTGTCTTCAGGGAGAGCCCCCTCGAGCTCTCCTAGGCCTCCCCCGGACTCCTGCTGGCCAGGAGACAGGGCCTGAGGCTGGGCCTGGACCTGAGACTTCTCCTGCAAGTCCTGGAGGTCCAAGGCCTTGGACTTGTCTGACTCCAGAATCTCATCTTGCATGTTACTGTGTTGGGCTACGGCAGGGAACAGCCAAGCACTGCCCCCATTGGTGGAGCAGGTGTTGTTTACGAAGGAAGGGGGGCTGGGGGGGTTAGAGGGGTGGTGAGGGTGCTGGGGTTGGAGGTGAGGAGGGATCCTTACAGGGAAAGCAGATTTGTTACCGCTGCTGTTCTTCACCAGAACTCCAAACCCGTAGTCCCCCATTTAGGACACCCAGTAAATCTTCAATTCACTTTTGGCTGTCACCGGCTTCTTTATCCTAAAATGTGGGTTGAGGAGAGGGGTGACAGAAAACACAAGGCTATTACACCTCAAGTTAATCTGGCTCCCAACAAAAAAAACAAACAAACAAAAAAAACCCAAGCCTTTTCCAAACCCAGTCAGTGTGCTTGGGCTGCACCCTGTCTGGTCTTGTGATGCAATCAATGAGATTAAATCATTGACTCGCTTGGCCATGGGAGGCCTGGATGAAATATAACACTCGAATGGCAGGCAGGCAGGCAGGCAGGCAACCAGGGAAAACACCCAGCCTAACCAGCGTAGGCAGCTAACAGCCTGGGCTGGTGAAGCTGACGTCTCCAAAGGTCGTTACGCAGCTAGCAGCAAGCTAACAGCTGCTCCGCCACCTTCCATGTGCCCCATTAATCATGCAGATCCCAGCAGTCAATTTTCAAGTACGTTTGTGCATTACAGTGCACCCGTGAACGCTCGAGCACCGGGGTGGCTCCCGGGAACCGACACTTACCGAATAATCTGCCCTTATTCAGCAATGACCTCCTCATACGCAACCATTTAAATACAGGAAAATGTTGATGACGTCTCCTGTCTGTTCTGAATCTAGGGTAGTTCCCTTCACCGAGCCGCTAGGCTAGGATAATAGCCGATACCGCAGAGACGTTGTAGCAGATTTGCAAACCAGCCTGGAAGCAATAAACGAATTCAACGGCTACAACGTCCGTCGAGTTTCTAGTCAGAGCGTTAACGACGACAACACGGTGAAATATGCCAGGACATGACTAGCTGGTTGGAAATGGTGTATGGCTCTTTAGACGACCTCGTCTGTTTCGTGTCCTGTATGTTCAATGTCACACAGCCTACCAATCCTTGTCATCATTTTTACATCTCGACATAACGTAACGCAACCTCGACCGCTGCTCTAACGTATCGAGAGACGTGTGTAATTCGGTGATATGTCAGGCATAGCTACCTTCAGTTCGGCGTCATGACCTTATCGTTTTGATGTTGCCATATTTTAGCGTTTTCCCTTTTTCTGCATTTCCTAGGCAGCCGGTGTAAATGGTCTCCTCTCTCTTCTAGATGACAGCTGGACCAGTCGGGAGACACTTCCGTCTACAAGCCCCGCCCCCGTCTTAAGGCAGCAGCCACTGTGTTTCAGGATTTCCCTCAGAAGCCCCGCCCACTAGTGCTGAAAACTAACACGCGATTGGCTGACTGTCGCGATGTTACGCCCACAGCACCCCTTCTCAATGAATGGCACATGCATTCAAGACATTCTCCTCCCAAATAAGGTGACTTCAAATCAGTGGGAGGAGTTGTTCTGAGGGAAATACATTAAAGATCCAAGGAAATCTCTATCTAATCCCTCAACCAAGGTTGGAACAAGATGTTTTATTTATTATCTTATTCTAATATGAGTCACTGTGAGCCAAGGCAGTACAAAGGGTTAAAATCCAGGAGCTAGTATTTGCAACCATTCTAATGCAGATGAGTACATTTGGATAAGCAAATGTTTTTTTTTTCTCCACTGCTATCTACAACAGTAGCTTTGGTGGTGTGTCGTGTACCAGACAGACTGTGGAAGAGTAAAGGATTAGATAGATTGATACATACACAGATCATTTAGTTGGATTTGGTTTCACAGTACTGCATAGCAATCTCATTAAATTAAGCTGCTGCTATTTTAAGCACGTAATCGAGCTTGAGAGCTCGAGAGCACGATTAATTTCGCTTTGACCAGATCTGTGCTGTGCTCTGATCATACCATCATATCATAAATTCAGTTAGCAGAGCACCAATAGCGTCTACGTATGGCAATACGCTGTCGCTCATTTGACGACTAGCTGCAAGCCTGAACCTGACAGAGATGTGCTTTTCCCCTTTGCTGGAGCCAGTTCATTAAAACCTGATCATTCACCAGGTGAGGATCCTTTTCAACAGAGGCACACACAGTATACATTACTGAGGTGCGAGTAAAATTACTCATGCTAAAGAGAGCCTCTTTTAAACAGCTAATTGGGGTCACTATGAAAGGGCACGTGTGGGGTCCACGGAAAAACAAATTAATGTGCAGTTCAGTAATGCTGTTGTGATTATGGCTCTTTTGTCACTGAAAGGTTGTCTTGTTAAGTGTAATGTGCCATTACACCACAGCTGTAGGCTGCTGGGTAAGCAAACTCCTTTAGAATTAACATGTTTAACAATGCAGTAAAAAAGTGTAAAAGGACCTGAAAGTGCTACCCACTTTCAGTTATTTTCCACCCAAGTCTTCCTGAGTATTATTGGATACTTGCTCGTTGAGTTAAGTCTTGTTAACACAAGTGTCCCAGTCCCCCAAGGCAGACCCACCCTTAATTTGTATCCTGTAGTAGTAGCACATATCACCCCACCCCACTCCCATGTGCTGCAGGGCCTGTTGGAGTGGTTTGCGTCTTGATCTTCTGGTTTCTTTAATATATAAATAACAGACAGCTACTCCAGGTGTTACTCTCGGGCCAGTTTCTTCCAACTGACTGAACCGCTGGCTGACTGCTGTGGCACTCTCTTGTGTGCCTGGTTGTGTGTGGGATCCACCATCTTGTATATGCTGCTGCCTGCTATAGGTCTTTTGAGGCTGACACAGTAACTTGAGCACTGTGAGTTGTGTCAGCATTTTCTTGCCTGAGAGTAACACACTCTCTATTCCCCGCTGAAACTAAACCATGCTAACTGAGGTTCCACTCATTTAATGCAGCTGAATAGGTAGACATGTTATTAAAAGGAAGATTCAGGATATTCATCTTCCTGAGGCCCAACAGGAGCCAGAAGTAGGGTGCACCCATTCACCTTAGATGGTTCCTAAATGATTCATCGATGGAACTTAGGCACCCAGTCACTAATTCATTAGTTCACACAGGAGCCCAGGATAGATGTTCACAAAGCACCCGAGGGTGACTGTCTCAGGTTTCTCCCTCTCTTCTCTGCTGCAGGTCAGCCTCCTCTCAGATGTGTTATCTGCTGCCTCCATATTGATAGGGCTCAGTTGCCATATCAACCACGCAAGCCAGGAGATTTCTGGTCAAGCCGCAAGCCCATTGTTTGACCAGGAGGTCATCCATCTCAGACTGGATGTATTGTTTCAAGCGGAGTGTGACACAGCATAATTTCTCCTACAAGCTGTCGTCACAGTGAATGTAGCACACTGCACCCTGCGTGTGGCCTTTCTTATCAGCTCCTGTGTGCAGGCAATGACGTCAGCATAGTGCTTAATATTGGCATATAGCTCAAACCACCTTTCCTACCTGCGGGCAGAGGACGTAATAAAGTTACACACAGTGTTGGGGAAGCTACTTTGCAAGCGTAGCTTGTAAAACTACATGTAGTTCAGCCTGGCAGTAGTGTGAACAAACTACATTTCTACCACTGGACGAATGTAGTTTGTAAAACTAATGCTAAAAAAAGTAGCTTTAGCAACTACTTAAACACATTATACTCATTTGATTCAGTGTTAATTAAAACAAAACATATGGTGTATATGAAAGAAAATATAATAGCCTACAAAAAAATTCACATGCCAGCAGAAATATGCCTCTCAAGTTTAATTTTTTAAGGAACAAAAGCTGACATTTTTGGTCAACATCGCCGGAACTTCAGAGGCACTAACACTCAGGCACCAGAGCTCGATGCCAGGGCAGAATCGCTTGTTGACACGACACGTGAGCAGTCTCTCAAAGTTTTTATCAGACAGCCGGTCCGTTTGGCACTAAAAACATCCACACCAACACTAAAAAGCCGCTCAAATGCCGCACTGGCTGGATAAGCATTTGAGTGCTGCCAGGGCAAGCCAATCAGAGGCAGCGTTGGCTTTGCATGCCTTTCAAAGAAAAATTAAATAAATGCATATTATATACAATAAAAAATATTTCATGTTATTGGCCAAGTTACAGCAAATTGCAGTTAAGCTATGTAGTTCAACTACATGTAGTTTAAGTCTCCCAAGCACTGGTTACACACAACTTTAAGTGTGTTAGTAAGCCATAACCCAGGTTGTTCCTTTAAGCTCTCACCTGTCTGCATATACGCTAAGCAATAGACTATGATCACACAGCAGCCATTTTCCCCTGACACAACACTGTAGGTGGGGAGCTCAGATGTTGTACACATCACACAAATTGTCATCATTTCACCATTTCCTGATCGGTCAGCAACTGAAAAGACAACAAATTGTGGAAATCTGGAAGGATATCGGGACATATTTCAAGGTAAAACAACATATTTGATAAACCCCTTACAACTGTTAGACAGCAGCTAATGTTAGTATACAACCACTTTTGAGCTAACATTTCAGTTTGATAGTATAACACAATACTGTAGAAAAGGCATAAGGTATTTCTAACTCACATCTTGGACACATTTATATAAACCTGGCAGTGAAACATACTGGATGTAATCAGTCAGTAACATTAGCTAGGAAGTGGCAGAATGCTAACATTAGCTAACAGGTATCAAATGTCATTAAAATATTGCCCAATTTCCCTCCATCATGCATTTAGTCGCGTATCAATTGGGAAGCGGTCAAAAGTAGTACAATTTTCTGGTTTTCCGGTTGTATTATTTCGGAAAAACCTTGTGTGGTAGTGAATGGGGAAAGACAAATTATTTTTTGATGCTTCCTGAATTGTACCATTAACTACACATATGATGATTGCCAATTTAAAATATGTTTTCTTTTTTAAGTTTGTCGTAAAATTAATGAAATGTCAGACTGTGAAAATGCGTTACTTTAAAGAATATACACCCGAGCAGTCACATCAGTGATGTCTGGGTGAACGGTCACCAAAAACATGTAACTTTATCACTGTAGAGTTTGTCCTGTATATTAGCAGCTCACAGAACTGACAAACAACTCTTTCACATAACTGCAGCTGCCCATATGACTAGTTTTATTGTGATTTTGACCTTTGTTATTGTCTTTCTTGTGCTGACTCAGCAGCCATGTTGGCGCAGTTGATGTGTTTAAGCCACACGATGTAGCTCACTGAGCGGTGTGACATGAAACGAGATGATATTCTATCATCTTTACAAACAAATAAACTTTATTGATGTGAAAAATTCTCGTTTCAATTCACAAACATAGCAAGCCTGATTCATGGCACAATCAATATCATCAATATCCCACAATATTCAAATGGGATTAAAAAAAATGTGTTCGTTAATTAATTTGTCTCTCCCCATTGAAATGTATACAGTATACAATTTTTTCTCATGATTCCAATGATGTCCACTGGAAGGGGTGTGACTTCTGCTGTCTATATGGCTCACAACCTAAACACAGCAACATAATGTTGTGGCTTACATGCTTACAGGCCAGCCCAACCTACATATAAATATAAAACTGTCAAAACTGAAGGTGTAAAGGTGTTTAGGTGCCAGAACAAACACAGTTTCCTCCCTAGAATGATGTGGGACAGCCAAGAAAACACGATTGGTTCATAACAGACCAGATTTTCTGGCTGTTAGTTAATCTAAGGGGATGCGGTTCCCAGTGAGTCAGGGACAAATTCAAAATGAGGGCGAGAGCGCCCTGGGTGCCATTCCCCACCTCTTTTAAACACTTCACAAAAAGGGCGTTGTCCCGCCGTGATTGGCTGGGAAGGAAATGCCCCAAGCTGCTTCCACTCCTTAATCAGGCGTCAGTCGCTCCACCCTGCACACAGGTGATCTGAATCCCCTGCAGTAGGTCTCGAGGGATTTTGATAATAAGCCCAAAACAAAGAAAGACAGTGAGTGTTAAACAATAGGACGGCCACAATGTTATCCCAGCATTTAACCTTCACACCCTGAGCATGACCACTTGCGTGTGAAATCAAAGCAAACACATTTAAATTAGTTACATATATAGCTGTAAATAATGTTTTTATTGTGCTGCATTGTACAACCCTGTGTTTTCGATTGACAAATTCATTATCCTTGAACCTTTACATCGGGGGGGTCGTTTATTTTGTTAAACTTTGGAAAGCTCAGCGAGAGCAAGACACAGCTGTTTTCACAGGCTGAGTTGAACATATGCCGCTTCATCGGTAGAGTCCTCAATTAATTAAATAAAATATATATGTAACAGAAATGCATCTTTTTTTTGCCTCATCAGGTTGTTTGGAGACATCGTGTTCTGGTGTAATTCCTGTAATACAAGCTTAAGGAGGATAACGGGAAGCTGATATACTTTAGACATCCCATTATTTGACCAACTACTCATTTTAGCTTTTCAGAAGCATCTGTAGCTTCAATCACGTAATCCATCTCACCCCCATTAAAATTCTGATGCTTGCACCTGCTCCCACCCTCTGCCTCCATGTCTATACAAAGACAAATGTCACCACCCAGTGGTCGCTTGGGGTCACTACACACTGAGAGCTGTGCCAGGAATGTCCAAACACAGCTCAAGAACTGCAGAGGTGCTGATATTGAAGGAGCTGTATGATATATAACGATCCGGCATGTAGCCCTCCTTCCTCCCTGTCAAACTGTAAACTAACTGAGGAAAGAGATACAAGGATTTGTCGAATTCCCTTATAGGGCGACCGCGAAATGCACCTCTGCGTGCTCAAGCTGACTCTAGGATAAGTTAAAGCTTCAGAACAGCTTGGAGTCTACCTTTCAAATCAGGGCACTGTCTAAATGTTTAGTGAGGCAATGTACACTGCTGGGGCAACTCGTAAAAACTGACACGATGGACACACCTCGCGCATTGCACACAATCCAGAGCGGCTGACGTAAATGTTTAGGTTCCTTCGGCGGAGGAGGATATTTCCAGGCCCTGAAACTTTAAACACAGCCCGTATTTCACTGTCAGAGAGGAGGCGGTGGGTCAAATGAGAATGGGGTGTCTTTTAACTTGTGTGTATACCCGAGACGACGAGGCCTCCTCTGCTGACCGGCTCAGAGCTCGTCCAGTGTCTGAGAGTACCTTTTGTCCACGACACTGTGTTGGCCGTGACTTTACGCTGAATAATAAAAACAAAAGCTATATTGACAGACACAACATGTACAAATTACAGACAAACTTATTTTAATGATAACAAGATACATCTGACTTCATGAGTCCAAAGATATTTATAGGATCACATGCCCAATGTCTTACAGGTGTGTTACAAACTTCTAGACCATGTTCTGAGTCCTTGTGCCTGACAGAGGAAACACGTGATGTGTGGCGACAGAGCGCCAGAAATACAGGAAACGTGGTTAGTTTTCATTCTCCTCTGAGCACATGAAGAACAGCCATTCAAGCCACCAGCATTATTACAAAAAAAAAAAGCCATATCAAACCTAATGACAGAGAGCTGAGACAGATTGTCACTTTACACACATACAGTACATTCTCAATAGGATTAGCTTATGTCTTGTGTTGGGATGTCACAGGAATCCCAACCTCCACAACAGAATAAAAAAAAA
>CAEMYA010000205.1:3048935-3060340 GCA_903131615.1 Diplodus sargus
AAAAAAAAAAAAAGCCTGAGGGGGGTTCCTGCAGAGGAACACTTGGTGACAGATATTACTGTGTCATTCTGCAGCACAATCCTCCTGCACTGCCTGGCGTTGGAGACGGGATGGTGCATTGCAGATACCGAACAGCCTTGACGACAAAATGCCTTTTTTTTCCTCCTTTTTTTTCTTTCCTGTCTGTCAACTACATGTGCATCAACAAGTCTCTCAGTAATGCTTTCGAATGCATGACATTATTAGAAGGGTGCATCATCAGCGACAGCAGCGAGGCAGGCAGGGGAACAAAACAAAAAAAACTTGAGATATGTAAGTATATTATGTGAATACATAATGTCAGCCTCTGCACCGGCGAGTGCCTCTTTACTGTATCCACGGGAGACGGGAATAACGCGGATGCTGTGAGGACAGAAATGACCAGGAGAAAGTGAAGGTCTCCCTCTAAACCCCTACTTGCCGTGTAAGACCATGCATTAGGAGACATGTGACCAGCAGCAGCAGCAGCAGCATCAGCAGGGGAGCCTGTCACTGCTCACCCTATGTGATATCGTTGGGAGTGTCTTACTCTTGAGTTAACGCCGGAGCCGGCAGGCCGCGTGGTGTTTCACTTTGGCTACGAACGCCCGAACTGTTGACCTAAGTAAAACACAATTACACGCGTGATTCGTCTCGGAGCTGATAACTGATGCGCGCAAAGGAACATTTTTTTTTCCTGTCAGTGCGCACCAGTTGCGCAAAAGAAAAAATAAAGGGGGGGAAAAAAGCCGTCAGAAGGAGAAGAAGAAGAAGACGGCAAACAGCTGATTAAATGTGGCTTATTAGGAATCACGCTTGTCAACAAAGAGCCTCTGTCGGGGGGGTCAGTAGTAGGAGGGGGTGGTGGGGGTGCTGCTGCGGGGTTTGTAGGCACGGAGTTGAACTTTAGTGCGCAGGGAAAAGTGAGCCGCTGTCAGCAGTGCTTGTTTTGGCATCGCGGGAACGTGCTTGGATCGTACGAGCTTGGCCGCAACGTGCATTGAATTACACAGCGGTGTTAGCGAGGTCTCTGCCGAGGGGAAACCTGCGCTGGAGTTCGTCCCTATTTTTCAGATAACAATTATGCTGTAATATTTTGACACATGGCTCACATGGCGGGGCGCAGGTCATGCTGTGTGTGAGGCTGGAGGGGGGGTGATGAGCCGACATAGTGGAGAAGTTTCTGGGAAGAGTCCAGCGAGGTCTTATCGCTTTGAGTTAATCAGGGAAATTAAACGTGCCTTTATTATTATTATTATTATGGTAGTTAAGCGATATTTCTGCAGAGGACCGGTCTGATGTATAAACGTGCTTTCGGCGCTGACCCTCCGGCACACCGCTACACTCATTACTGCTCTACTAACCTGCTTGAACACATCAGCCCGCACTGGTTTCCAGAGAGCAGCACATGCAAGCGCCAGATTTCCTCCAGAAAGCCGCCGAAACGGTGGATCCTTGGCGCGCGCGAGCACACACGCGCGCGCGCACACACACCAGCGCGCACGCACACCTAGATGCGCTGCCGTATACATTACCTATTACCTTGTGCCATTCTATTAATAGTTTACTAACATATTGAATTTCTGTCTGAGAGTATTTACAAGATATCGCCTGTCTGGAGTGATCGAAAAGGCTCACTGGCGTGCAGCGTCGCGCCGGGTTTAAGTTAGAAAAAAAACGGGAAAAAAACCCAGCAGATTGCTCAAATCGCCCGCACGAGTCCCCAAGCGTGGTTTAATCTGCAGCCACAGAAACACGTGTAGATGTGCGAGCGGCGAGAAACCTCCACATTCTCCCCCCCACCCCCCCACACACACACTTATTTCTTACCTGTGTTCTGCAAGGAGAGGCGTCCTTTCTGGCTCGCAGGCTTCTCCGGGAGGCTGTCATGGATGTCAGTATTATCCGATCCCACTACTTGCTCCAGCACAGACAAAACCAGCAGCGCCACGGCCAGTTTCACCAACATTGCGTCTCCGACGGTGCGCTTCGATTCCCAGCAAAGATCCGGCAGTGTGCGGAGCGTGTGTGCGTGTGTGTATCCGCCTGTGTGTGTGTGTGTGAGTGAGTGAGTGTGTGTGTGTGTGTGTGTGAGTGAGTGTGTGCGTGTGTGTGTGTGTGTGTATGTGTGTGTGTGAGGGTTCACCTTGGATCAGTGATCAGCGCAGCTGCGGCTTGGTGTCTTACGGGGCAGCTGTGGGACTGAATGTATGAGCTGCAAGGGATGCTGCCTATATTTCTCAGAGCCCCGGGTGTCAATTTGGATGAAGGAGTTAAGCAGGTGTTGTCGGTTGAGGCTTCACAACCAATCAGAGACGCAGACATCCACGTCCAAGGTTTTAGGGGAGTGTCCAGAGAAAGTCCCCTTTTTGCAATAAAACTGGCGCCATAAAGCAATATTCATGAGTAAGTTGAGTGTGACAGCTCTGGGATGAGTGTTTCACAAACCAAATCTGCACAAGTCAATCACATTACTGTCCAATATAGACCTCCAATAACACACAGGAGTAATTACACCCCCCCCCACACACACACACACACACAAACACACACACGCACACGCACACACACCCACCAGCTCATATGTTTTGCATATACAGCAAGACACCTTCCAGCTCCTGTTTGTTGCAAGAGTGAAAACTCCACAGAAAGTCTGTTTCTACCATAAAAACTGGAGCACATATTTAGGCTACAGGTCTAATCAGGAGAGCAATGGGAGGATCAAGAGGTGCCAAGCTTGCCAACAAGCTGGGGAAAACTGAAGCATATGATGTCCAAGTGCTCTACATAAAATAGGCTTAGCTCGTCATTAATGCAAGGTGATTAAATGAGCAGCAGCTCCAAAGGTGTCTGCAGCCAGTGCTCTCACAGAAAGTGGGTGAAAAGTCACGGAACACTGAGAGAAAATAAGCACAGTGTCATCCTGCGATTAATCCTTTCATAAAAATGTCACACAGACAAGCAGGGTGTCAGAACTTTATAAATACTCTATATTGATTTTTCGATCATGCTACAATCGCTGCGTAATGGCACTTGAAAGCCTCTATAAACACAATGCCTCAAGCTAACTTTCTTCTTTTTTTTTTTATGGGGAAGTGAATATGAAGAGGTCTGTTACACAATGCCCAGTTTAGTCTGTGACAATGAGGTCTGCAAACCGCTACTACAGAGTGTGATCTAAGAATAGAGGACCAGCATTGGCAGGGCAGCACATTTGGAGACGGTAGAGGAATCTTTGTCAAGAGCAACACTTGAGGATGCCATGTGGAATAACTGCTGCTACATGGGAACATAAAGTCTCTGTCTGCGAAATGTTTCCAGTGACCTAATGGTGCGTCTATAGGAGCCAGTGGTGCCACGCTCGCCACTCCAGGGGCCTGCTGGTGGACAGGAAGCGGCACCGGTGGCAGGAAGTCACTATCAGGGTGCAGGGTGGGCGGCTGCACTTGGGTCCCGAGCCTCTAGGGGGCCCACTGATACTAACAGTTTCATTAATTACAGAGTGGAGCAAGCTCAGTGTTTCAACTTGTAGACTTCAAACGGATAAATGCATTCACGTCTCCAGACGATCTCGTTTTTTCTTTTCCCTTCAACCTTCTTATCGCAGTCAATTCTCAGATTTTACACCACATTCAACTGGTTTCTCAGGGTGGCAGAACAATGAGGAGCAATAAGGGTGGTTTAGTGTCTGAGCGTGATCGGGTGTGTGCGGGGGGCCCGAGTAAAACCCCGACCCACAGACAGATACGTTACGGCACTGCTCAGGCGCCCCATAAACGAACATAGGGAAACGATTGGGCATGGTGTGTGTGCCTCTGTGTGTGTGTGTGTGTGTGTGTATGCGGCGCGCGCGTGTTGGTGTGAAGAGACAGACAAACAGGCATGTGATTGCGGTCGACCGAATTTCATAGATCTGTGACTTTAAAATCTGTTTATGATAACATTTCATTTATTTTCATCAAATCCTTTTTCATGGTAGGCTCTGGCTCCGTGTGCTGGAAAAACGTTCAAACCCAGGCTATATTTAGACCATCAATGAAATTAGCCTAACCTAACCAAAATGACGATCACTTATGGCTCTAAATATAGATAATTATCATCCTCAGACTGCAGTATCTATCGGTTTAATTGAGGTTTTGAGTGAGTGGAATGAATTCTGGACAAGTCACCACAGCTGAGAAATGGGAGGTATTTTGGCCAGCAGATGATGCAGCGTAGAAAACCTCAACATTTCAATATTCCCATTATATTCTTATGGTGGATGTGGTCTTTTCTCTCTCTCTCTGTCTCTCTCTCTCTCTTGAATTTATGATGATCTTGTCCTACTTTTGTCCTCCATCCTCATGACGTTACTCCAACACAAAGATCAGCTTTGATGTCAAATTAGTGCAATCTTAAAATTTACCATGCCATCACTATAGACTTTGTTCTTCTCAATAAAAAAAGTTGTTCCACTCAGTGTGCCACAAATTGGCTTAAGCCTGCCGAGCACAGAAAGGAAATTGCAATGCAGCATTTTTTAATTTTTTTTTTTAGAGTGCACAGGTTTTGCAGCAGGCGCACCCAGGCGGGTGCAGCGCACCGTGGCACGCGTCTGGAGATGGGCTTGGTGCGTTTCCAGATGCGCCTATACCACAAACTGGAATCTCCTGCTCAATCCGCGTCTGTTAAAAGCTGCCCACGCTGTGAACACACCCTCGATTTGGCCCAATCAGTGTGCTGCAGTGGACCACAGGCTCGTAATGGGCTGCGTCACCGCTGCCGACGGGTGCTGCATTCAAGTCTTATGGGAAAAAAAACTGTCCGGTGGTCTTCAAAACCAGCATGGACAACCTGGAGGTATTCAAGTATCGTAGTTATTTAGAGACTTTAGTGTCCCTGTCCTATGTTTTCTGGCATCTTGCTGACATTAGTGAGAACAGACCAGATGCTTAATGAAGAAATTAATGATTTCTCTACAGTTGCTATCTTTGAATCAAACCCTTATGGTCCACTCACCAGATTTTTCCAGAGCTTATATACATTTGTCAGACCAGACAACCACGTGTCCCTCAGCAGACGGAGAAAGTTCAGTCACTTATGTCCGATATCTCCCGACTTATCTGTCTCCATGATAACGGAGTAAACTGTTGAGGAACAGCTGGTAAGTGGACCTTAACGCTGTTTCCGAGAACAAGACAGAGCAGTCAAACTGTACTATACAATAAGCACATTTTCTTCAATTCACATTTAAAATTCAGTTAATCTGTGGAGTTTTTCAACACTGGCCGTGCTATGGGCAGTTTTTCTGTTCCTGGGTCACCATCTGTCTCTCACATGATAGCTGACAGCAACACATCCTCATACCCAGTCGACTATATAGGTAGTTTATCAGAATCTCCCAACAACGTTTATCACCACTTCAGAAACATCACGGCTGTTGCAGCATAACATCGACACACATGTACTGGGCCTTTGTCAAACAGTTGTAGTTTGGTGGGGTTTAGGAAAGAAAACTACTTGGTTAAGCTTAGGAAAACATTGGGGTTTGGGTTCGAATCACTACAATACTTCTGAAACTTCTGTTACATATGTACCTACATTACTTGAGCAACTTATGTTATGTATGGGACTACTAACTAAGTTAAAAGAGCTCACTGTTAGACTTTGGGTTTCACACTGGACACAAAAAGCAGCCTCCTGAATCAAGGTCCTGTCCTTGTTTGATCCACCCACCATGCGTCCCTCTTTTTTTACAGATTTTTACTCTTTATTCTACATCTCCTCACTTCCTCGTCCACAGCTGTAAAACCCACTACTGTGGAGGAGGAAGAGGTCGCCACCAACAAGAAACGTAAATATGGGTCGTGATGAACACCTAGTTTTTTCAAATGTTCCTTTCTGAGGAGAGGCTTAGAGACTGAATATAATCCTGCCAATGGTGCCAAACAGTTCCACTGGCGTGCAGGTGGTGGTAAGACACCAACATATTCTCATTCTACACAATTCATAACATCCAAGGATACACACAAAATATACATTTTGGGGGATGTAAACGTACATCTTTTTTTCCACTGGACACTTTTAAAGCCTGGAAATGCGGGTGTAACTCTGAACTAAGAACTTTTAAAGTCTTGTCCAAACAATTTACCACCGGATGACTTAAGTTAGTTGCTGAAAGGTGTAGAAAGTGGTACTTCAAGTATCGTTTACATTTACTACTTTACTTGAATGCATCACAAAACACCAAGCACTGGCAATGAGAATAAGAACATTCAGCGGTTTGACCATAGACTGCATAATAAATAGTGGACGGAGCCACTGTGACGTCACCCATTGATTTGTGGACTACTGTTTTAAAGCCTCGTGTTTGGCTGTCGGCGTCTTGGTTTTAAGGAGCTGGAAGTGACCATATTTGGGCGAGCGGATGATGCTGGAGGGGACGCTGACTGGGTATGACTGAGACCATGAAGACGCGCTGTGGTTAGTACTTGTCAATCGCAAGGTAGCCGCACCATAAAGCACACCCTGGTTTATGGTCTATTTCACTCTAAAAGGGGCCATAATTTACTCAGTGTACATCATACTGTGTTGACGAAGACTCCAAATTTGGAACTGAGACCATAAACTCACTAGAAAACTGCTCTGAACCGTCCTGTCAATGACACTGTAAAAAGTGTAAAAAAAAACAACAAAACAGTTTACGTGGGTTATAAATCAAGTGAGTAGCGTCATTTTCGTATAAGCTTACATGAAGTTGGACATATTTTGGAACAAGTACCCTCCTGGCCGTTAGAAACAATGGCGATTTAAGGCACTGCCACATTGGCTTCACTTTTCAGACCCGGAATCTAATCTCAAACTCACTACTTATTATACAGTCTACGGTGTGGCTATCTGATGGATGGACGCCATGATTTAAAACTTTATTCACACAGTGTAAAATAATATTTGAAATTGTGTATTCCAGCTGCAAAATGATCACTTTGAAACACACCTACACCACATTCATTTAAAGTATGTTTAAACACAATCTCATCTCAACCTCCATTTACATCACATGATTGCCATTAGCAGGTGGAGTTGTGGGTAATGCCCATTTTCTGACATCTCATCTATGCTGTAACGGTTGAATTAAACAAAATTTTGTATGTTGAGTATGCAAGTATGTAACAGTGTCACAGGGTGATGTTGCGCTGTATGTAATGACCTTCAGCCTTTAAGCGCTTGTCATTCACAGCTCGCCTGCGTCTGTCACTTGGCTCATGTGAACATGTTGCAGAGCTGTCACTGCCTTAAATGACGACCATGCTGTATCTAAAGTGTGAGGACCGCTGCGGGCTATTAGCCGCAGTTGGTCGCGTGACAACCAGAGTAATATGTTATTTATTTTCATATTTAATCTGTTTGCTTTCAGAGGTATTCAGAATCTATTTCATGTTTATGTTGCATTAAGCCATTGTCTCCTTTTTTTTCTTGTCAGCAGTGACATTCATTCACTCTGATTGCTGTACTGTAAACATACAGAAAGTGGACATGTGTTCTGAGTTGGGACCCCTGGGGCCCTGGCAAGTGATCAACCAATGAAACCACAACAGAGAGGCCAGGCTGGGGTTTGTGTGTGTGTGTGTGTGTGTGTGTTATTGTGTGTGTGCGTATTTGTGTGTGAATGGGGGGTCGCTTCCCCGGGAGGGAGGCTTCTGTAACAGCAATTAATGTTAGGAGTTTACAGACTCCTCATAGTACTTTGCTGGAAGCGTGTGAGTGTAATTCTGCGCTCAGCGACGGTAAACATCCGGACAATAACTCTTGAGTGACCCCACAGACACTCAAAAACTCAAAGTGCTCCACTCACACAGTGGGTTTCTGTTGTCAGATGAGTGACACTACAGCTATGATCACGAGGTAGGTAAAAGTGGCCCAACTCTGGTATTTTTCCTTCCTTTTTCCTCCTCACACATGAGTCAAATCCTTTCACCAGCAACTGAAACAAAACAAATTTCAAATTTTCATGCATTTTCTCTTTGTGGTCCTAAATCTGATACGTATCTCATGTGGAAATTGTGACTTCCCTGCTAAATGTGTCATAGAACTGCACGTGCATTTGAAAAAAAGAAAAGACAACGCACAGCTGTAATTGAGCTGTCTGAATGCGTCATTATGGAGGAATGTAATTTGGAATTTGGCCTCAATGCAAAAAGTAAACAAACAAACAAACGCGCAAAAACAAGCTCCATGTGTAGTGGAAAAAGAGCAAACAATCGGCAAGTACAGAGATAGTTTGATGTTGAGCACAAAGACTGAAAATATGGGGGAACAGTCAGCCGGGCTCCGTCCAGAGGTAACAAATCTGTTTACCGGCACATTTACAGATATAGTATGTATGATTTTTCTGCATTAAAATGTCTATGATAGTTTATTGGGTTGTTTACTTATATTATCCCAAACGTCTCAGTAAGTTTATTCAAGGTAACGCTGGGTTTCATTTGGTCCCCTGTTGCTATAACCTGTGGGAGAGAGTCAGAGATTGAGAGGGGAAATTGGCAAACGTGACCAAATGTAACTGAATATACATCTATTAACATTTCTGCCTGAGACATGTATAGTGTAGTTTTTATTAGCAATGGTGACTGTTTAACTCCCATGATCCCGTGCTACTGGTGTACTTTGCTTGTTTTGATTGATAGTAGAAATGAAATACTCTTTTGATTTGTTTTAAAGCGGTCGCTTTAAAAATCATTACAATCATTAGCCTGCTGAAATTTAGATGAAAAGATTGATACCACTCTTGAACCTGTATGCTAAAAAATGGGGCAATACAGCCAGCAAACCCTCTTGCCTAGCTTAGCACAAAGACTATAAACAGGGAGAAACAGCTAGCCCTGCCGTCTGAAAGTTGTCTTTAAAGGTGCAATATGTAAAAAAAATTGGCCACCTGTCAAATTCATACTCAAAACTCCTACAGGGGCAGCGTATTACCGGAGTAACCGCTAACTGCTGCGAACTATAGCTGGCGTTGGCTAGTTAGCTCAGTTTGCGGTGCAGTTATTGGTTTCCGGCTCGAGGATCTGGGGGGTGTTAGTGTTCAGTTAGCATACACATCGAAACGTCAATACAGCCATTTTTTTTAGACTCTTGATAACTTTTGTACGTTTCAAAACATTTTTTCCTACATATTGCACCTTTAAAACTCTCATGTTAAAACAACATATCTCAGATTATTTGAGCCAAACCAAAACAAGGACAAAAAACTGTATAAACATTAGCTGTAGCTTCATATTCATTGGACAGACATGAGAGCAGTAATATTCTTCTTATTTATCGCTCAGGCAGAAATAGAATAAGAATATTTCCCAAACCTCCCAAGACTCACTACTTTGGAACAAAAATAAATATATGTGTCAGTTAAACACTAATCTGTGTGATGACACATGGCCCTCCTAGTTCAAGAATGTCGGGTGTTAAATCTTTATATCGGTGTCGTGATCTGGAATTAGATGGCTCAGACTGACGCGGGGTGCTGCCTCAAAAACATAATGTCTTAAAAAAGAAAATCTGAGCAGTAGAGAGCCTGGCAGTGTAAACATTAACCTCTAAAACCCCTGGAGGAGAAAGAGCATGAGAAGGGAGCAGTGTTGGGCTGTGAGAAGCAGGAGCCGTGAAATATCAAATACCAAAGTCTTCGAGGAACCTGAAGATGATATCTTAGTTTCTAAATTTGGCTCAGTTCATGACTGTGTGCATTTGTGTGTGTGTGTATGTGTGTGTGTGTGTGTGTGTGTGTGTGTGTGTGTGTGTGTGTGTGTGTGTGTGTTGGTGCAGTCAGGTGAAAACCTTGTATCTCCCGACTGTTGACTTCTTGGGAGCCGCACTTAGGAAAACATTCCTGTTTTAGCAGGATGACAGTGCATTTTTAGCCTCATCCAACAGAGTTTTATGAGCGCAAGGAGTTGAAAAACTGTCTCAACTCATTAAAAAGAGCATGTAAACTTTATGTTTTTTAACAGAAAAAGACGCAATTTTG
The DNA here is from genome assembly GCA_903131615.1 of Diplodus sargus. Classification (NCBI taxonomy): domain Eukaryota; kingdom Metazoa; phylum Chordata; class Actinopteri; order Spariformes; family Sparidae; genus Diplodus; species Diplodus sargus. Next base: position 3,058,957 of record CAEMYA010000205.1, read on the forward strand.
CAAGATCGAGCTGCAAAAACCTCTCTCTCTCCCCATTACCACGCTCCTTGGTGTGTTAACTCACCTGACTCGTGAAAAGAGAGGTTTTACTGGCCCAGCTCAGCAGGCCAGCTCTGGGCTCTGATTCCAGCCGGTGTGAAAGCGCCACATCTCAGACCCTCACTTAACTCGCCTCAAACAATGTGCTATTATAGAGTTTGCTCTGTATGGGTTATATTGCTAAAGCGCTGGCAGATTACAAAGTGCTCCGTCTCATTACTGTCCATATAAGCCCGCGGGCCTCGCCAGCACAAAGGAGTGATTGAGTGATAAGGGAAAAGAGATGGCCCGTAGCTGCCCATGAGAGCCCTCACCTTGGCTGCTCCAGCTTCGATGAGGGCAGAGGTGATGTCATCATGGCTAGAGACACAGGGGTCGACCCCTCTGATAGGTGGGCATGCTGGGACAAAAGCGAGCAGCTGGGACACAAAGGCCCCATTTAATGAGAGTGAGACATGAGGCCAGAGCGGACTCCGTGGGTGGCACATAGTGTCATAGCCGCTGAAAAGACCGGTGAGCAATTAATCATCTGATTCAAGAACTGGGCAAAGGGCTTATTATGTAAGATCAGTTTAGACAACATCATTGAGGCAGAGGGAGCCTTTCTGGGTTACACTTCTATTTAATCACACTGATCCCCCAAATTTTCCTAGATCCCATAATATTGGATCCACGGATGCTATATTTATCATCATTGGTCAGGTCCAACAATTGTGCAACATAATATGACACACTTACCCCTCATTAGAGATGAAGGGTCCTTTGTGGCAGCCTGACAATCATTAAAACTTCTCCCCTGGCTTGGCTTGTTTACTCTGTGGTAATTACCAGGTGATTGTGTAGCCTGTGACCCACATTCAGAGTCAGGTCAGCCAAGACATGGGGGATAATTGACAATGTTCAGAGAAGTGCACGTAGAGAAAGAGTGTTAGAGTGGATAGTCATTTGTTCCTGCCTCATTAGACTGTGTTAGAAGACAAGCTGGCTCACGGTATTCTTGCGGTGGAACAATGCCTCGCTCCACTGTAAGACCAAAACGTGGGCTCTGGTGTTTAAACGTGTTCGAGAGGGCATGCGGCGGCCTCGTCATCCAGTTATGCACTTGCTCCTTCATTCGCTGGTCATATGGAAAATAGATGAATAAACTGAGTGTGAAATGCGTTCGCTGTGCGCTCATCCCGTCCCAGTATAGCTTCTGAGCATTTTTTTGGACAGCATGGATGGCTTTTCAGCTCCACCCACTTCACCTGTCCAAGCGAGCGAACCACTTCTACTGGCGGCGATCCTGTCATGACAGAAACAAGTGGCTGCCTCCCTGCAACACAAACTCTCTCTCTCTCTCTCT
>CAEMYA010000205.1:3113753-3127447 GCA_903131615.1 Diplodus sargus
ACCCTGCCGTTTGCTCCTCTATGGCCGGCGGAAAAGAGACTCTCTTAGTACTTCCGCTGGCATTAGTTGACACTCAAATCTCGCGAGATGTCAACGGAGAGCGCATACAAAAAATTGAAATGAACGTTTATATTCGTAAACACATGACGTAAACACTTAGAGTAAGCTGAATTAGCTTACTGTTAGTAAAGATAATTGTTGAATTCGAAATATTGGGCGATTTTTTAAAAAGCCTTTGGTTCATTTTTAACGACTATTTTACGGCACGCTTTTATAATAATAATTAATAATAATAATACAATGACATTTACGAGTCGTCCTTTTTTTTCTTCTTCTTCTTTTTTTTTTTAAATGTACACTAATTGTCCTGCTGTTTTTTTTTTTCTCTCGCTGTTCTAACTCTCGCCTGCTGTCCGGATGACATGTTGTCACAAGATGGCGCCAAACCCAGATAATCAATAAACATGGTCAGCAGTTGGGAAACAAGTTTTGTCTATGATTCATCAAGTTTTGGCTTGTGTGCTTATGCAATGTTTTCCTACTGCTGAGGATAACGAACCAACACTGGTAGTGGTGCCATAAACACACACAATCACACACACATGGCGACAAAACACGGTGACATCATACAATGTGTAAATTCTAGTGAGGCTGTATTTTTTAATTGGAGTAATCACTGAATCAACACTACGATCTTTATCACCATCGCGGTGGTCTGTGGATGCTCTTTTTTTCTGCCCCAGTAAGTTGTCACACAGACACACGAGGGGAGGGGGGGTGTTTACACCGGCAGACCACACATACCCTGACCTCCCCCCCCCCTGTGAGAGGACGGAGGAGACCTCCTGTCCTGCTCTCACTCAAACAACTACACCCGGACTGGACCACCGACACGGAAGCGGAGAGGCGCTGACACCGTGCGCTGCTTCCTTCCCCCGAGCCGGCGCGCAGTTTTCCCCCCACGGAGCCAGCTGCCTGCCTTTTGCCTGCGCTGTCTGCCTGCGAAAAAAAGTGATGCTGTCATAGCCCCCTGCGCCGCGGACAGAGAGCCTCTCTCCCCTCCCGCACCCCCCTCCTGGTTCCTCTCTGGCTGGCTGTCGCGGCGGCAGTGCGGATGTGGAGCCCGCAACGCAACGCTCTTCAGCCGTCGGCAAGCATCGGAGAAGAAGATGAAATGTTTTTCCCGTTACCTCCCGTACCTCTTCCGCCCTCCGAGCACCATCCTCTCCTCCACTTGCCACACCGAAGGTAAGGGTGGGACGCCGGTGGGGGCTTGTCACGGGCTGCGAGTTGCCTACTTTGAGCGTGTGACATGAATGTTCAGCCTGCTCCTGACACACGCAGGACCATCAGGGCTACATGTGTGCAGAAGTTAGGGATCGGTCCAGTTTTGTTGGGCTGCTTGCTATCAACACACTGCAGATTTTGTCACTGTGCATGAAGTTGTGGGAGCCATTCTCACACCCAGGGATGTTGGAGATGTTAAAGATCACTGATGCAAAATGAGGGATTTTCATGTGTGTGTGTGTGTGGTTGTGTGTGCATCTGTTCTGAAGAGTAGCACTCCTTGTTTCACCCATTTCCCTTCAAGGCAGATCCATCAACACAGGCCTACAGCATGCCAAGAGAGACCCTCAGGTGGTGGAGTTGCATGACAAGTATCTTTTTACTGCCCCTCGATATGTGTTTTTAGTAATTTTACCCCGTATTCCGACAACATGCACGGCAGCAGGCCATTTTCGAGGCGATATTAGACTCAATCCACCTGCGATTCACTCAATATAGAGGATGGAGTTTTACTCAAAATGCCCAAACCTCCACTCCCCTAACCTTTACCAGTCCAAACAGAGTTATCGCCGCGGAGTTGTGCATAGTTTAAAATCTCGAATTGATGGAACTGACCCCAGCTGAGGTGGCAATGAATGAGTTCGTAAGAGCCGGGCGATCCATCCTGCTGATTGTGCTGTCAGACGGGGGGCGGCCCAAGAGGGTCTGAGTGTTTGTATAACCAGCCATTTACTAGGTCATAATGTGGAGACTGAGCCACTGCATTATTTAGCTTTGCATGGTTGCCCTCCTTCCTGTGCGCGCGCTGCCCCTCAGCCCTCTGGCACAGGAAGGAAGATAGTGTTGTACAATCTACAGTGGAGTGTGTGGTGGTCAAAGCCAGGGCCCTTCACAGCCTGTAGAGATGACCTATATACTGCATGTACTCAGTAGGCCGGAGGAAGTACTGAAGGGTGTTTACGTATGCGTGCTCACTCAATCACCCACTCGCTCATGTCTTCTTCTGCTCCATCACACCCGTTAACTTTCCCTTTTTTTCCCCAAACTTTTACTCCCCGTCTACTTCTCACTATCCTCCTGAGCATTTCGGTATTGATTTGGCAGATAAAGCCCCTGTAAGGCTTAAAAAAAATGACTGCGTCAACCCTTCAAGGTTGAAAATAAAAATACTGAGTATAGTTCACAAAAGATAACACAAGCTTCAGTTAAACAAACCAACAAAGCTGTCCGCCAGAATAAGTGTTGGCAATGTACATTTCTGCAAACCACAGAACTCTTTATATTAACATATTTTTGTGTTCCATTTTCTCTTGTATGTGTTGACAACGCTGTGTTTAGGTCTAGTTAGTCTAAGACACAAACACCACTTGGTTAGAGTTTGGGAAAAACCATGTTTTGGTTAACCTGGTTCTGCTGCCACTGAGTGGAAGTTGTCCCAGCGTCTTGTCAATACTATATCACAAACATGGCTGAGAGAAATCAACAGTGGTGTTAAACAGTGGTCGTCTCAGCCTGGTGACACGCCACATATAGGGTGCATAGTAATAGGACTCCAAAGGTTGTTATTAAGGATCACGATTAAAAACACTCGGGGTAAGTTGATCGTGGTGAATTTCCATTGTCGGGATAACGGATAAATTCCTCACACGAATGACTTGAAAAACCTGTCTGGCTTGCTAACGTACAGTCCTATGTAAATTTAAGGGTTATTTTTGAATTGGAGCCCAAACTGTTTCAGTCATTCCGTAATCCTGAACCTGTCACTATGGCTGAGGGCACAGCTTGCCCATGGTATCTCCCACAAATGTCTCAAAAGTTACACTGTGTGTGTGGAAATGCACTCCTACTCTGTTAACTCAGGATTCTTTCTTAACAAAATGTCAGGTCAAGTGATTTTGTATGTTTAAGTCCAATTTTTTTTGTTTTGATAATATTCTGATGATTATTCTGTGGATTGCAATTATTTTGGTCAGGATATGAATTGTCCATATTGTCCGATGCCTAATGGCAATTATGAAATGTACAAACTTAATATATCTGTGGTTTGCATGACTGTACAAAGCTAGCATTGTATTCTGGTGACTGGGCTGAACAAACAACACAAGATTAAATGCATTGACTATCCAGAAAGATATATCTACAGAATTAAGGGGTTTACATTCGTCAGTTCTGTGTAGCATGACAGTTTAAGAATATTTAGTTGGGTTTTTTTTATGTGGCCTAAGGAGTGCAAGAGATATTGGATTTCTGAAATAAAAGCAAACCTAGTCAGGGATTTTATAAACTTTGTTGGTGGAAATGTAGCCAACAGTGTGAAAGTGTGAAAATTGACACTGCACTCAATAAAATGATTCTTGTGTCAGAGATGTGTTTTTAAAATGTTTAATTTGTTAGTGTAAAACATTAAAGAAACTTGTTTTTGTCTTAGATGACTGATGTCGAATTGTCATGATGACAAGGTGTACTCATCTTAACACAAGTATGATCTTAGGTAGCCTTAAAGGTGCAATATGTAAGAATTGTAGAATGAATTAAAAGTATCATCAGATTGTGAAGAAGTGACTGTTTTGACATCATGACGTCGACGTCTTGCGTTGCAGAGATATCTACTGAAGCTAGCATGCTAACCAGTTAGCCCCAGTCCGTCCCCGTTCAAAGCTCACTTGCTAGCAGCATAAACACGACGCTCCCCACACAGCCTTGAGTTCACCGTCTGGACTGCTAGCTGCACTGCTAACTGAGCTAACTAGCTAATCACAGCTTCAGTTAGCAGCAGTTAGCATTTACTCCAGTAATATGCTGCCCTTTTTTAAAATATGAATTTGATAGTCGGCCTATTGCTTTGACAACTGAACGAACTTGAAAGCGATTGTTTTTGGTAAAGCCCTCTCTCCAAGGCCAAAAACATTTATCCTCATGCATTTTGTCTTCATATTCCTGGCTTCTTTTTCTCCATTTTTTCTCCTTTTTCTCCACAACAGCTGCTTATTCTTTCCTCACTATACACTGTCTGTCTAAAATATCAAAATGGGCTTTAAGTTTTAGATAAAGGTTAAACATGTGGCAAAAAGCATTAGAATGAAGTACTGTAGTGCTGCAGAGATGCTCCTGGCTACAAATCTTGTTCCCCACATGCAAGAAAACATGTTTGTTTGTTACAAACTCCAACAAATGTCTCGTCATCATGATTTTATTAGTTTTTTTAACCAAACGAGAATTGTGATCCAAAAGTGATCATTGCCATTAATCGTGAATCACATCACAATCATAATCTCTGCTCTAACATACAGCCAGAAAGATTCTGGCTAAATGCAGCGATGTGATCGTCTAAATCTAGACGCGAGCTTCTAATTTACGAGGTGTGGTCCACAAACACAATCTTCTCCTCTCTCAGACTGCCTCAGCCCGAGATAAGGGAGTGGTATAATAGAGGAAATGATAGATCAGTAAATGTGGGGCTGGAGAGCTCAGCCACAGTAATATGATAAGAGATCCCGCGCAACTCTCTGTGTGGAGAAATACGAAACAGTTGTACGCAGGAACAGAGTGAAAGACGTTGGATCTCGTGTTCTGGATGGAGGCCCGGCGGGGTTGTGATGACATCAGCAGACGACCTTGGAAATATGATGTGAATAAATGACACAGGCCGTCTCTTCTGCAGGCGTTCTTGTGTTTAGGAAAGTGAGCGTTTTGCGTGCGCGTCAATGTGCGCCTCCGCGTTTGTTTACGCCCCTGTTTGCACTTCCTGCCGTGACCTTGTTGCTGCGGTTTGCCTCTCCATTAGACCTGCTGGGTCTCGAGGAGGCTGGTGGGTGCACCGCTGTGGTCCTTCTTGTTCCTCTTGAGTCCCCTCCCTCCCTCTCATCCTCTCTCCGTCTCCTCAACATCTCCCAGCGCTCACGTCCGCTCCAGCTGAGCAGAGTTCACCCCGGGGAAGATGAGTGTGCAGTTACCATGTTAGTGGAAAATACATTATATAAGCCCGGCACTGGACCATATTGTGTGTGCGTGTGTTCCCTTTGTTTATCTGGGCCGTTGTGGAGAGCAGTGTGCCAGCATCACTCGGATTCACCTGGGTCCAGTCTCTGAGGGATGCACAGCTAGCCTTGAATGCCTGTGTCTTTTTTAAACCTGTGTGTGTCTGTTTGTGTGTGTGTGTATGTGTGTGTGTGTGTGTTTGGGGCCCTGTTTGAGTTTGCATGATTCTCACTGTGGCTTTTATGTATTTTTCTCTCTCCTTCAGTCCCCCCTGGTGTTCTCTTTTTTTTTCTCCCCATTTCACATCAGTCTGTCAGTTGTGGTGTGATGGATTAAGTCTTAAAGGGTTCTGATGGATGTGCGATTGTATGTGCTTCTCCCTTTTCTGCTGTCCTGCGTTTGAGTCAGGGGAAAAAAAAATGTTGTGCGTCCCCGACCGACAACCTCGTCAAATCACACGCAGCCATCAATCAACGCAGGCCTGTCCTGCTTCTTCTTCCCTGTCGTCCTCCTTCTAGCTGCTGTAGCGTCTGAGGGTGACTGTGATACATTATTTGTTTGAGTGTGACAGAAAAAAAGTCAGAATCGAGTGATGAATATTTAAGATTAGATCTGCTACAAGACAGTCTCGGTGATTAATGGCTATGGTTGGCGTTTGTCATGTCAGCTGGTGTTTGTGTGTGTTCGTATTTGTGTGTCTGTGTGTTTTGCATTCTTGCTCGGCTGTTTTATTTATAAGGAGAGCAGCGAGCTTGTCAAGGCAGTGCCTGAGGGGGAATTCTGTCGGCGTTTTGACAAAGCATGACACCAAGTCGGAGTTAGGGTTTTTTTTTTTTTTTGGGTGCGTATGCTGGTGTGCATGTGTGCCGTTATCGCGTGTCCCGTTGTGTTGTTGTTATCCTGACAGACACTCACTTCACAGCTCAGAACACACTTCTGGTAGTCGCCCCGTCCTTGCATGCCGCTGGGGACAAACACACACACACACACACACTCGTACACGTGACTGGTGTGTTTCGGTTTGGTCAGCTTTTCTCTTCAGAGGGGAGGAAAATGGGAGAACGGGGAACAAAAAGGGTGCTAAAAAGGAAACCAGAGAGAAGGAGGGAAATGAGAGAACCACTTGACAGTCCTCCCTAGTTTAGTCCTCTCTGTTCACGAGCAGCTATACTTTATACTTTATCACTCTGACCAGAAGTGGGAGATGTTGAGAGAGAGGAATGTCTTTAAAGGAGTAGCCCGCTCTTGTGATTGTATCGCACTCCCATAATAACGTTGATGGGACTAATAAAGCTGCGGCAGAGATGTCCTGACTTGTAGTGTGTTGTGTGGGTTGAGCTCCAAAAACACTGGACCCTTACATTTCCCAAAATGCACCTGAGTAGCCTTTTTTCTGTTGGACCCTTGACTGATAGATGCTCATGTCCTTTAATGAACATGGCATAAGTTTTTCCTACACAGGTTTTTCTGTCAAGAAGTTTGTTCTACGCCCAGGCTGAGACAACTCTGATGACATCACTATGACATCATTTATGACTTGCAGCTTCCTGTGGAGCCTTAAAAACGCGTGATAGTACTTTCTTCACATATGACCTGTAAACACACTTAAATGTGCAGAACTGGTGGAGTTACCCTTTAAGAAAGACAAAAGACAGGCTGAATGGTGCTCCTCATGACAAGTAAACTGAACGTGATGAGTTGAGGGGAATCACCAGACGAAGCTCATGTGACAGTAAACATCTGTTCTGCTAAGGTGCCCTCGAGCAAGACATTTTTAAATGCCTGCTGGCTTCAGGTTTTCTTGTGTAGTTGTGAGAGAAGAGAATTTCCCTTCATGGAAACGATTTGGAATGACAAGATGAGCTATTTGTTCCTGTTCTGGTAAAGGTTTCTTTGAAGCAGCTTTATTTTTATATTTATTTATTAACTGGCATTTCTTGTTTTTTTTTTCTTTTGTAAAATCTATTTCTGTTCGCAGGGATGGAGACACAGAAATCATGTCGGTTGCTCTGAACGCTTTATGCAACGCCGGCTCCAAAGATTTGGGACCTTGTGTAAAACAGAAATAAAACAAAATGTGATCATTTGGTAATTTTTTTTGACCTATACGCAATTGAAAACTGTACAAAGACGACCTGAAAGACTGTTGATAAACCTGTGTGGGCATCGGAATCTAGCTCCTGCCTCTGTTGGGGTGTCTGTGTGATGAGACCTTGGCACTTGTGCGCTGGTGGAAAAGCGCCTCGCAGGTATGTGAAAAGCAGTGGCTGGCAACAACATGTGTATTACATCAGACATTTGCAGTACATGGTCTGCAATACAGTGTGTGCCCTCCTGAGGCTAACAGTCAGCAGTGACAGCGAGTGTAATAGGAACTGACCGCTCTGAAATGGGGAGAGAAATGCAAATGAAATGTCACGTTTGTAGACGTCTTAGCATGAAGTATGGTTAGATCAGATACTTCCAGTCCTCACACATAACACAATAATTGTAAACAGGTCAGACAGTCAGACAAACAAAATCAACAGTGTATATTAAGTAGTGACTGAACAGTGATTATCTGGTGATGTGTGTTTGTTTAAACTATGAATTCGAAAAGGTGGCCAATTCTAGAAATACTTCCTTTGTGCAGTAAACTTTCAAATACCTAGCAGATCATATTTGCTTTCCTGTAACGGAAAAAAATGGCTTTTGTTCAAATGATTAGATTTCTTAGCAGGAGAATTGAGAAACAGTAGATCACTGTGATCGTAATAACCAGCCTCATTAATAATACACGTGGCTCATTTTGGAGTACGACTATTGAATTCATAGTCATTGTAAGGTTTAAACGACCGCCACAATTCCGTCATTTTCCTGCTGAAATGAAGCGAATGATTGGCTGCCTGGAAGGAACGAAGGAAGGAAGTCAACATAAAAGACGATACCACAATATAAATGATAGGCGATGGGTACTTGAAGGGATGAAACATGTCCTTTGAATCCGTCCAGGTGGATCTGTGGGAACTGAAAGGAACGCGGTGAGACGAAAACCACCGGCTTCTTTTTCTCACACGGCTCTCATCCGCAGTCTCGCTTTACCCACAAACACTTCCTGCCAGGTCTCCACAGTAAGTCGACATGAAAAACAAGGAAAAGAAGCGAGCAATTACAGTACCGCTGACGCTCCCTTCACTCCTCCAGCCTCACAGGAGGTAGCGTGTTATTACAGCAAACACTGTGACGCAGGTCTCGTTCTCGCCTTACTTTATCGCTGTTTCACAATGTGTAGGACAAGCGCTAATGTTTCACCTCTGGCCTGAGACTAGCTGGTTAGTCCCAGTGTTGGAACACCTTGTGTTACACGGCATCGACTGCCCCTGTTGGGAGCTATAGAGCCAGACAAAGAGGCTCCTTATCGAGCCGGACTGCGGGGCCTTTGCTCCGGCTGGCAGGCTCCAGCACAGAGACAGAGGCTGCTATTGGGATTGAGGTATATATATAGAACATCAGGATGGGCTTCCTCTTTCTCTGCCTCTCCCTCCCCGCCCATCTGTCTCTGTGGCTTTATAAAGGGTCCTGACGGGTTGAGTGAGACAGGTTTGCACTGCTGCATTAACATCTATTCGTTCAATCCTGATGCATGGCAACGTTTGTGCATCTTATGTTATTAATGTAGCATTGAAATATACAGTAACTGACTTGAACAGCATTACGGTGTCATTTATTTTTTAGACGAGGTGAAACAACATTTGTTTAGAGACTGAGTGGCTTTATGACTCTCATCCCATATTAATCTCAGTCCTTTTTACTTGCCCTTCGTCCTGAGGTAAGACGAACCCAGGCTGAGAGATGACGAGTGCTCAGCGTACCCAGGTGAAAAGCTTTTTTTCCCCCCCTTGTTTGCATAGCAGCCTTTTTAAGTTGTGTGAGTTTAGAGGAATAGACTCGCTTGGATGAAACATTAATGAGGCTGCGCAGCTGCTGAGAAGAGGATTTACAGTTGATGAGAAGAACAAACAGCGTTGGAGATGATAAAACAAAGCGTTGGAGCAAAATGTTACACATTTTATCTAATGCAACAGAAAGAAAGGATATCTGGTTTTGCAGGTTTGGGTAGATGTATTTGAATTAACGTGTATTCGGAGAACATACTATAAACAGAAGGGCCCTGGAGAGCAGTGTTTACCAGCCAGTGGCACTTGTACCCCAGGGGGTGCTTCTAAAGTTACCATTGGGTGCAAAAACAGAGCGTGTGGTAGCTCAGCTATTTTGCTTAAAAGACAAAAAAAAGAAATTCTTGATCCAGCCACAGCAGGCAGCTCAAAAAACAAAGCTACCAGCCCATGAGGGACAAAGTTAGCTTCTAGCTGATGAACATAGTGAAGTGTTCAGCAGCTAAACAGCCAAATACACCCTCCAGGAATCAGTGAAGACCGAGAAGAGCTGTAAGGATGTTGGACTTGCCAGGTGGCCAGAAACGTGCCGCCAAATGAATGCTAATGCCCTCCGTGTCAGCTGGGATGTGTAAATAACTGTCTGTTAGCAAGAAGATCATCATGTTGTTTGTTCGCAGCCTGTCTCAGCCGTCACCATCAGTTACTGCAGGTTTAAATGACACGCAATCTAAAATCAATTAAAACGAGAATGGCAGTCAGTAGAGTGCATACCTCCACGAAAGGCTCAAAAGTCCCTGTTAATTAAACTAACCTAATCCTATATCAAATAAAACAGTTAAATCCACTAGACATCAAATTGTACTCACTTATGGACACCAACAAGAGTCAAAAAGCATCATGCATTACTTCCTGAGAAGCTAAAATCTCACAAGGTTAAAGAAAATTTGAATAAAAATTCCTGGAATCCATCTCTTGATCCAGGTCCACACCAAAAGTTAATGGGGTCTATTCATGGCTGAGACTCATCCTCCATCCAAGTCGCGTGGAAATGCGTTCAGGAGTTTTTATATAATCCTGCTGACAACACAATCAACCAACAAACAGACACAGGCGAAAATATAACCTCCTTGGCAGAGGTAAGAGCACATTTGGAGCATGTGATGTGTTTTGTTGTTTCGGGAGCACTTAAGCCTATTTAACATGGCTACGGGTGCACATGTGGCAAAAAAAAAGGTTGAATACCACCAGCATATGTCTTTATTTAATGGGAAATATAGAAGCAAATGAGAGATGTGGGGGCACTGACAGAGTGGTCCCATGACACTCTTTGGGTGTGAAAAAGAATGAGTAACACTTCCCTCCATAAGTGAGAAATGTAGTTGCACTGGGCAGGTCCCTGATGCAAAGCTTGAGTAAATGTAATGAGCAGGATGCGCGGTGTACCTGACGGAGAACATGCACGTTCAGCTGACGTTCATTGGATAAATGAAGGTTAAAGGGGCTCTAGATAGTTTAAATTCAAACTCAAGATGTTCTCAAAGGAAATTAAGGTCCCCAGGACATGGTTTGAAGCTAAAAAGGTGGCAGGGTCCGTCAAATATAGACCAAGCAAAACAGAATGAAGCTGTGTTGTCCTTTAAAGTCACTTTGTTTATTCAGTTTATTTAGGCATAACAGCTCAGTCAATGAAGATCTTTCTCTTCTGATTGCTTTCCCAAAACAACGCAGTGCATCTTTAATAAGACCTTAATACTAGAGACTGAAAGGCGGGAGAGCTTGAGGCCCCAGGTGTTGGTTCCCCTGGTCTGACTGACATTAGTGTTCCCCTGGGGAGGGAGAGGTGGTCATTGTCCAGGGTTCACAGGAGCCTTTAGACAGATGAGATACATCCTGACTTAAGTCCTGCAGGACGAACACAGGAGGTGTTTCTAATTAAATTTCCTCTGCTGGTGTCGCTCCCATCCTGCTCTGTAAGTTAATAAAGGCAAGGCACACACATCCCAATAATTACGCACATATACTACATCCCAGCTGAAGTGCTCCAGGAAGTCAGGGGCTGTGATTAGAAGTGAGATATAACAGTGCCAGGGCGCTCTCAGGACGGCGTATAGGAGCAGATTTACAGGGCCGGAGTCACTGCCGGGGGTTTATCTCTATAGAAACCCGACCGTACCCACAGGAGCAATGGCCGCCATCCAGTTAGATCTCGCTCGAGGTTCCCTTTTATAGTTCCCCTCATACTTTCTCAGATATCTCCTCTGAAAATAGCTTTGTACTGCCGCAGAGTCATCACGGTCCCGTTTGTACAGAATAAACCTGAGTAACGCTAATCAATACGGAGAGGGGATCAAACCAAAACACAGGCGGGAGCAGAGCCGGGCTATAGATAGAAAGCAGCTTGTTGTGTTTTCAGTCTGTCAGCACCACGGACAGAGTACAGTGGTCACGAGAGCGAGCGAGAGAGAGAGAGAGATGCTACGTCGCTCCTCCAGCCACACTGTAGTGAAGGCTCTCACTGTTCTGTCTGAATGGTGTTCTACGCATACGACATGGCACCGGATAAATAATGTAGCCTAATGCAACTGTGAGAGGCAGCAGACAGCAGCAGTACATGAAGTACCAGCCTGTCTCTCCTGTCGCCGTCTCTTTTTCACTTTCTCTGCACAAACAAACACACACACACAAATTACAAAGGTACAAAACACACAACTCTCTGAATGGATGGATGACACACCCCGTCACATGATGAGTCATAAATCAGCAAAGCTATTCTCTCCCGGTGTCTCTGTCTGCCTCGGTCCTCTTTCTATTTTATGCGCGCGTCTCTACTCCAAGACTTCTGACATCGACAATTGCGATAACAGCATCTGCATGCAGCATTTATCATGAGTCACACTGTGGGAGCATTCATATCGTCTGTGTGTGAGACAGACCTTATTTATAGCTGTTATTGTTGTGCAGGAGAGGATGCTGCTGGAGTTCCCCCCCTCCCACCCCGTGTGAACCTTCTTAGCCATCAGCTGGTAATAATGTGTGCCATCGTGCAGCTTCATATCAGCAGTCACACCGTTATTTCACCACGCATGACACACAGAAACATTCCGTTGTATCTAAGCTTCGATGTCAGCCTGTTCTCTCAAGTATTATTGACTGCAAAGCTTCTCCCAGGCTGCCTTTATCTCCTGTGTTCTTGTAATGAATAGTTTTTATGTAATGAAATGATTCTGTAGCTTCTTATCTAAAACCGCTCCAATCGTATTACGTTGTGGAGCGAGGAATAAGAGAAATGGCAACCATTTGATACAGTATCTGCTTAACTTGCAAAAATCCATGGTAGTGCGTATATAATACTGACTATATGATCCAGATTTATGCAAATGAACCTAGCAATCATGCGTCACAGACTTGAGTTGAGTGTGTGCTCCTTTTCTTCGACAGGCGAGGAATATTTAGCCTCGGTTAGAATTCCCCCCGTTTGCCAAACGCATTTTTTTGGTGAAGAGTCCCTTGTTGACTCTTTGTCCCACTGGAACTTAACCAGATTTTGAAATCCCACCACCTGACACTGTTATCGCACTCTGGCTTCACCCCTGAGTCTCGTCCAGTGGGATTACACGGACGTGACTGAGTGAGACGCTGCGGGATCAGCGCCGGTTATCTCATTTGCTCGACATATTCACAGGCAGGCTCGAGAGACAGAGACTCCCGGAGTGATTTCAGTCAGAGGCCAAGGACTGCAAGCAGAAGAAAAAAAGGCAGATTCTGTCACTTAGCGTTATATACACAATCTAAAAGGGTGAATATAGAAAGCCAGCTCATGTGAAATAGTGTCCAGAGTATCATTATCCTTTTCCCATCAACCTTAAACATCCATTAACACACATATTTGAGATGAAATAATCAAATGTGAATTAAGAGTGTTCGATCATGCACAGCAGAAATATGACTGGATTTATGTTCTGTGGTGCACTGTTTTAATTTTCAACCCTCCGTTAACCTTTGAATAAATAACTTTGCCGTCCTCTCCAGGGGTAACAGTCTCTCTTTAACTTATACGTCAATAAGTAGAGATTTGTTCCCAATCTGTTATGTAAAATGAGCTCTGTTCAGTTTGTTCTCAGCCTCGGCTCTCCGTGATTAGCTCACATCGATCCGAGCAAATGGCTCTGTGACCCACCTCGCATGTAATGTGCTCGGAGGCCTGGTGTGCGGCAGCGTATTAAAGTTCCCACCAGCAGCCAATTTAAAACCTGTGAATGACTCGCTGTAAATGTTTTCTTGTCTTGTGTGTGTGTGATGACCTGCTCATGCATCGCCCGCCTACCAGGTGACATTGTGCTGTTTTTTTGTTTTTTGTTTTTTGTAGTCGACACTCACTGAAATAAAGAAGCTCAGGAGAGCAGCAGCATTACAGTGATTTAGCCGGCTGCAGACAGTGGAGTGTATTTCATTGAGCCCATCTGGCCTGTTTGAAAGTGTTGCTGAGTCTAAGAGGGGCGATCAGGCGGTGGAGCAGAGAGGGTGATGGATGGGGTGATGGATGCGAGGGGG
>CAEMYA010000205.1:3127507-3137638 GCA_903131615.1 Diplodus sargus
AAAAAAGGAGCTCTTTTCCGGCAGAGTTGAATCTCAGGCTTGGCCGTGGCACACTGCTCTGCCTGTTTTCATACCAAGCACTCGGCTCTGGCTCCCCACCAGCTTCAAAGCGACCAATAGCCCTGAACCCACCCGCTCGCTCTCTTTCTCCCGCTGACGTTTTGGCTCACCCCCGTCTTCCCCCTCTTCATCTTTTCTGACTCTCATTCACCGACTCCTTCCTTTGGCTCCCTCCTTCTGATTTTCCCTACCTTCGCTCTCTTTCTCCACCCCTGTCGGGCCTTTTCTCCGGCCTTCCGGTAGTACAGAGGGGTGTGGGATCGGGCCAGGGGCTCCAGGTTGCCATAGTGACACTTTGTGTCATTGATGTCATTAGTATTGACGGTGTGCAGCGAGGCCAAGCTGTCCTGGCACAGGGGCTGTTTACTGTTTACCCCAAACTTAAACCATTCACTGAATTAGAGTGTGCATCTGTGTGTGTGTGTGTGTGTGTGTTTGTGACATCATGACTCTATTTCTATTTTATCTTCAGATAATGTGTGTAACAGTGAAAGAAAGCATGAGCAACAGAAAGAGGAGAAGTGGTGGATTTGATGATTGCCTGGTGAGAAAAGCTCTTTCCAGGAGCTGGATTTGCACCGTGGGGAGAATCTTGGCGAGGCGGAAGTGGCTGTTTTCATGAAGACACATCCCCTCTGTCTGCTCGCTCACTGTATGATTACTGAAGCGTGTCTGTAGAGCGGCACCCACTCTCCGTCTTGCTCTTCCTGGTTCTCCTGGCTGCTTCGCCGGGCTCGTCTGTCCGAGGAAACGGACGTCTACTTAGAAATACACAGTATGCAACTAAAGTGAGAAAAACTGAAATATACGGTATGCGTGCATTTTATCTCCTCGCTTGTGACCTCACGCATCTGTGGTGAATGCAACAAATGGCGGGGCTGCACCTCCGCCTCTCAAAGGCTGTTCAGCTCAGAGCTCACAGCTGGCAGGTTGTGGCGTCGTCTGCGTTGCCAGAGCAATTAGTTCTGCTCGGCGTCTCGGGGCCAGAGGTGGACAAGGTATGAATTCCATATTGATGCTGTCACATCACATGGAGGGAGATGCAGAAACATAAATGCAATCTTCATCATCCCCGGGTAATCCTTCATGTATGATAGAATGGCTTTAAGATTCTCTGCTGATGTGGAAAAGAAGCACTTCCTGCATTGATTGAAATGCGAACTGAGTCTCGTCCTTACACAGAGCTAGAAATAGTTTGTTTTTATGGTCATTCGATTAGAGTCTGACCGATACCTGAGAGCAGATCATCGAAGAATCAGTGTTTTGTTTTTTTTTTGCTTTTGCTTTTTTCTTACTTTAAAGGAACAGAACACCCAAAATAAAAATTCAAAAATTCAGTCCCTATCTACTTACCCTCAAACTGATGGAAAGTCAGGTGAAGTTTTTGTAGTCAACAAAACATTTCTGGAGCCATTTTGTGTTTTGTTTTTATTTTATTTTTTTACATTTTGAAACAAGTCCCCATCTACTTCAGCTGTACAGCTGCAACGCTGTGTTGCTGTGACGATCCAGAAATGTTTCGTTGACTACGAAATGTCACCTGACTTTGCATCGGCATGACGGTGAGAAGATAATGACAACAGTTTCCTTTTTTGGCAGAACGTGTCCTTTAACCCTTTTACT
The DNA here is from genome assembly GCA_903131615.1 of Diplodus sargus. Lineage (NCBI taxonomy): Eukaryota > Metazoa > Chordata > Actinopteri > Spariformes > Sparidae > Diplodus > Diplodus sargus. The sequence continues at coordinate 3,129,191 of CAEMYA010000205.1, forward strand.
TGCGCTCGTGTGTGTCGATTATTTATTCCTTTTGGGTGATTTTATGCTGTTATTAGTGAATCAACGGCAGCGAGTTAACAGGAAATGAGCGGAGAAAGAGAGAGAACATGAAACAATGGAATCCCAGGGGTTGTTCGTATTGTTCTCCCTGCTCATACTGGCTGCAAAGAGCTTCCTCACCAAGACAATGGCACAATTCACGTTCGGTGCAAAAAATGTATCCCAAAGTTCAGCCACAGCTGATATAAAGCGCCTGCAATTGTGCAAAGTTACAGTCTATATTGTACAAAATTCCCTCTTTGTGCTTGAGCAGAGAGTGTTTGCTTACTGAGCCTTGAAAGAAGGAGAGAACCACAGAGAGGGATTTTTTTTTTTAACTAAAGAGACCGAAACTTTGGAAGATACCACTTCATTTGCCTAACTCACACTGCTAAAGCCTCGTATTAGTGTCATATCAGCTGTGGATTTCGTACCCCATCATTTACATTGCAATTGCGGCAGGAAGGGATCTTCTTTACCGTAGGAACAATGACAAACAAATAAAAGCTCTTTCGATGTACTTATGGGCATGTGAGTATTTAGGACAGGCTTAAAAGAATGCAAACACTTATATTCCCAAGGCATGTCCATGTTGGTGTCTATGTATCAGCCTCAGCAGTCCAGATATCGCTGAAGCTCTTCTTTGCATTGCCTCTGATTTGATTGGTTTATTCCCTGGGGTCCGGGACTCTAAGCAGTGCATGCCTATGACCCTTAAATCTAATTTTAATTTAAATCCAACAAAGGCTGAAACCATTAGAGCTTGCGCCAGATGTTGCTGCAGTTGTATATGTGTGTGTGTGTGCGTGTGTGTTTGTGTGTGTGTAAACCAAAACGTTGCCCCAGATTGTGATTTGTAACATCATACACACGTGTCTCTTATGATGATAACCATGTAATAATTCATTTGGCCACATGGCGGTGCTCTAAGATCAGCTGTAGTAATGCTGACGGGAGGTTGCACATGTCAATAAGCTCAGTTTCATTTATTCTAAATGCATGTGTGATATCATAGATAGATAGATAGATAGATAGATAGATAGATAGATAGATAGATAGATAGACAGACAGACTACACTTTGAATGTTTTAGAATGCATTAGTATGAGAAGATATTCAATCCCATCAGATATTCGGACTTTGTATTATTTAATTGTTTCTTATGACCTGTGCATCATTTCCACATTAGTAGACGAAAGTGTTTCTGACAGACAGCCAGCGCGGTAAACAGACAGATGGACGGACCGCTTCTGCCAGCCAGCCTCCTCCAACTCCACCGTGTCAGAAACGGCAGAGTCCCCGAGGCTACTTTGCAACAGAGATTCCTCCTGCCAGATCAATACAGTGAGCCATAAGAATTAAGCCCTGTTGAAATGAGAACCTGGCTCGACATTTTTCCATTAAAACAAGTGGCATGAATTTTATCACCGCAGCGGTAGGGCCTGATCCTACCTTAAGCTCGCCTTCAAATGTGTGTGTGTGTGTGTGTGTGTGTGTAGTTGATAGAAGAGCGTGGATGGACAGCTTGCCACCCTGTGGGCACCACGACTACAGTCTATCCATGATCCACGCTGGCAGCTGCTCTGCCAAATGGGATTTTCCTGGAGATTACAGCCTCTAAGTGTGACACGCTCGCATGTGTTTGTCTTTGTTGTTGACGGAGTGCGTGAGAGGACTATTTGTAATAAAGCCGTGTGGGTTTTCTTTTTTTTTTGTCTGTGTGTTTAAGCGTGTGTGTGGGGGTCTTGAGCCGAGGTGCAAAGAGAACATGTTCTGTTGTCACTTGGGGCTGGTTGGAACATGACTGAACTCTCTCTGGCAAGCTGTGGGAAGGAGAAGGGAGGGGACATGCTCAGATGTGGGGTCAGGTCTTATTCCACACGCCTAATGGTCTTAAGAAACATAAACCCTTGTTGAATGGACCTTATTTATCTTGGGAAGCAGCAGGAGCTGATGGACAGGGTGATTTTACTATATGTCAACTGTTCAATGTTAAATGGTTTTGTTGCGTTACTTAAAAAGATCGGAGAGAGCTCCAACGATTACCAAGTCATGATTGTATTTCTGATTAACTGTTTGGTCTGAGAAAAGATATTTTATTTCACCTCATCATCTTCACTTTGTCTCGCTGAGTCTAATATCATCAGTCCAAATCTCAAATGTATTTTCATCACGAAGTGCGGTGGCACTGAAGGTCAAAACAACAGTAATAAAAACACACACACCACAACAAACACACCATTTAAAAAAAGACAACATTTCACAAAACATAACAACTTTCAGGGGCAGCGTATAGGAGAATATGAAAACCAGCAAACATTTCAGCGCTGTGGCACTAGAGATGACAAAGGTGATCTGTTGGTCAGTCCACTGATTTGCTCCCGACTGACACATCTCAACAGCCATTGGAAAGATTGCCTTGAAATTTGGCACAGATATTCATGGTTACAAAATGATGAATCCAGCTTTTCTTATTGTTCTCCTTACTTCCATCTAGCACCACCTGCAGATCAAAGTTTACACTTACGCAGTGAAACATCTTAATGACTGCTTCATGAGTTGGCACAAAATGTGGAGCAGACATTCACAGCCCCCAGAGGGTGACGCTTAGTGATTTTGTTGACTGGTGCATACATTAATGTCCCCTTCACGATGATCTGTAGCAGCCTTTCACTTTTCCTCTATTGCCATCATCAGGTTATAACTTTCACTTTTCCAGTATTACAATGTTTGTTTACAATAACTAACTACAAAACTGCTTCCTCACACGTTAGATTACTTTCAGTATAACTGTCTTTTTGTAAGATGTTATATGGAAGTGTATGTATGTAATTAATCCAAAATGTATGTTTGTCATATTTCATTAATAACAAAAGCGTTAGATTGCAGACATAATTTACTGTACGCCACAGACCGAAGATAATCTTGAGTTTACCCCAAACTAGCACTTAGTCTGGGATGTGCTTTTGTGTCAAAGACACTTGCAAAGAAACACAGTTCATAAAGTAAGGCCAATAGAAACTGGGCTTATTGGCTGCAAAAAATCAGGGAGGTCGGACCAGCGTGTTTTATTTTATATCTTTAAATGTTACAGTTATGGCTGAAAATGGCAACACAAACAAGTTTGCCTATTTCACAAATCTCCACAATACATATCAACGGACAGTTTTGTACCCAGAAAAGACGCAACGTCACAATGATATGACAAATACTTTGGTTTAAGACTAGATACATATAGTGTAATGCTAATTAACAAATGTTAGCATGCAAAGACGCTAAACCAAAGTGGTGAACATGGTAAACAGAATTTCAATTAAACATCAGCAGTTTGGGTGTAATTTTAAGGATGTTAGCACGTTGATGTTAGCATTTAGCTCAAATGCAGCACCACAGAGCTGCTGGAATGTTTTTAGACTTACTTTCTGTGCCTGAAATATCACTTAAAGGAGCTCCGTGGTGCTTCTGTGTTGTGCTGGAAGCCCGTTGTCAGTTTATGTTAGCGAACTCCATTTTTCTAAGCTAATGTTAGCTGCTCTTGCTCTTTGTTAGCAGAGAGACGCCCTGAGACAAGGCACTCGAGAACATGATTAAAGTCACATCCTTTATTTTGCCGTTGAAAATCCGACCAGAGTCCTTCACAAGGAAAGCCGCAGTCAAGCAGCATTAAACAACAGGGAAGAGATGGGAAGGGCTCACTTTTCACGTCACGTTACAACCTTCTCACAAATGGCCAATAAAGAAGTGATTAATACATGTGCGTTTCTGCAAATTGTTAAATATATCCCCTTTAATAAAAAAAACCAAACTAATTTGTGGCAAGATAATACTGTAAATAATACATTTATTCTAGTCTACTGTCATGTGCCATGGAGCAACTGCAATACTTAATATTTGAATTGAAAATTGACTCAATTTTTAAACTTTTCACTGTGCCATAACAATTAATTTGACAATAAATACTGGTATCTTGAAACAAAGACCATCTCAGTTATCAACAATCATCCAGTGTTGAATTGATAATGTTACTTCCTGAGTCAATATTCATGATTTAGCTTAGATTTTAGCTTTTGTTTGAGATAGGGCCTTGCTGCCATAATATCATAGGAGTTTGCTCATGAATTCATTAAATCATTCGTTACTCTGTGAAGCAGCCCCAGCATTCGTCACTAGATGACACCATTATAACAGTTTTTTCCTCTCTTTTCCAGACATGAGTTCAGTTTCGAGGGTACATTTTCCCCTTAACCCATTTCAGAGACATTTCCTGTTCCCCCTCGGCGTCTGCTCTGTGAAGAGCTGTCCACGGTGCTGAACATAAGCCATGCATGGATCCCCGGTCATGTGTGGGGAGGTGGCTTTGTAGTCACTCACTAACCTGCTTAACCTACTTTCTACTTGCCCGTCTTTCATTCGTCCACAGAGAGGAAAGTGCTGTAGGATAAATATAGCAGACTTATCAACACGCAGTGTCCGTCCAAGCTTTCCGAACAACAGGAATAGTACAGTGCTTTGTTGTGCTCCATGTATCCTCACCCTTAATGCTTCGCCGATCATCTCCCTAATGAAATCCAGCCTCTCTCCCGAACATGAACTCCCCGTGTTCGGCCCATTAACCCAACTGGTAGAAAACGTGTTGGGACGTGCTTGAACCTTTATTGAGATGAATATGACCAAAATAATGACGTTTTAAGATCTTAATTGTCCAATTATGGAGACAGCTGTTGTGCTCCATTGCAATGCCGGTTCAATTGCAGTTTCCTAGCAACCGGAGAGGTACAATGCAATGATTTTCTGTTAAGTGGCATCATTTTGTCTCAGCCAGACTCGACTCGTGTGTTCACAAAACAAGCCTGAATCTGCGTGTGTGTGCACGCTTCCCCACCTTTCGGTTTAATGCCGCTTTCAGTTAAAAAAAAAAACGTCAACGCGACAGAAAAAGGTCTTTCGGTGTGTGTTTGTGTGTGTTTCGTGGCGAGGTACCTACTCGCGTAGCCGTCCAAATGGGTCATGTGTGCTTCTGTATACCCCGGAGGCGCAGGGGAGCCTTTGAAATATCTGTGTTGCTCCAAACAAATTCCTCTCAGTTGATTAATTTTCATCCAAAATGCACCGTCCCGAGCTAATCATTGTACATGCCTTCTTTTCAATTAATTCATTATCAAGGGAGGTGGGGTGAGGGGGGGTGGGTGGGGGGAGTTGGGGGAGGGGAGAGGAGAATCGAGGGGGGAAAACAGAAAATCCAATCCTGCTGGTCTGGAGTCTCGGAGCAATGGAGCATTAGTCTCATCCTGATGTAATTGGAATGACACCAAGAGTAAAGCCGGCTGATTTAGGGACAGCCTCTAGGCTTGATTTAATGCCCTCTACCAAAACTATACATCCATCTTTTTATCTTTCTCTTCCCTCTCTCTCCAGGCCCGCCGCTCTCCTCCGTGTTCCTCCCCCACCCTGCCGCGCGCTTCGTTCATTCACCAGCCGCTGTCATGTATCTCCATCTGTACTCTATTAACAGAACAGTAGCTGCACTTTATGACATTCAAAGCAACACGGTAATAAACTCCCGGCAGAGCGTGTGTTCCTCAGCATTTTACTGACTTCCGTTGGCATTTACTCACTTGAATGGGTGCGTTTTACTTCGGCAAAGGTTGTGTTTTAACGCTGAATAAATGCCTCCGGAGAAGAGTGCAAAGTAAGGGCAGACTAAGCAGGTGTATCCAGGCCAGGGTGCTTCGTCCCCGGGGTTTGCTGCCGCTCATTCCTCTGACAGATGGACTGCCGGGGCAATCCTATTACCCCCATGTGTTTAGCTGCTCTTAATGCCAGGGTGGGTTGCATGGCTAATGGAAGACAATGACTGTGTGGAGGGAGAGTCTCATGCCGCTGAATGAGCATCCCGATTTGTTTAAGAAAAACTGTGAAAATTAAAACCGTGACGACTTTGTAGCTCAGCTTCTGTGCTTCTACAGCTCGTCATATCACATGAGCTCAACCACTAAATAAGCTTTATTATTATTGATTTATATTTCATCCAAAAAGTGAGTCTTGGGGTATTTATGAGCAACCCAATCGCCAGAATAAATGTTTGCTAAGTAAGTTTCTGCAAAACTTTAATTAATAATATAGTTTAATTTAATTTTTCTCATGTCACAGCGCTGTGATTATGTTCTGGTTAGGTTCAGGCACAGAAAACACTCTGTTATAGTCAGGAAAATATCATGGTTTGGTTTAAAATGCCTGTTTTGGCTGCTACAAAAACAGCTAGAAATATCCAGAAGTCTCCTTATAAACATCGGCTTGTGTCGCCACAAACACAGCTGGATATTTTCCTGTGCTCTGTTGAAACACCATGGTCCCTGGTCTAAAATATCCAGTAGTTTGACCCTTACAAATGCTGAAACGGGGACACAAACTGCAGTCACCCATTTGGCAACCGTGTCTCCTGTGGCTCCATCGCCATCCCGAAAGCCTTTTCAAAAAACATCCTTTGACTTTAAGACGAGGGAACCGGAAGTTCACAAATGCTAACTGATTTCTGCAGCACCGACAGTCCAGAAAGATTATTATATATCGATAAACATCATTTTGCAATATAAAATTGCAGATACTCTAAAAGGATTAAGGATAGTGCCCACTCCTGTTTCCACCTGCAGATACTGTGGAACTTACTTCTGAAGACATAGTGCATGTGACTTTGATTTTGATCAGGAAAAACAATGCAATATTGAGCTTTTACACAATATTGCTTTTTTTGTCATTTTTAACTAATATTGAGAGAAAATTGTAGTCTCCACATCACAAATCAGGTGTTTTAGGGTGATCTTAGGTTTAAATGTTGTTGATACAACTGAGTGAATCCACGGAGGTGATTTTTCTTTCTCAGGAAATCAACTTACGATTGACTCTCTGTCCACCAGTTAATCCAATTCATTGCACCATGATAAGTTTCCACTCTTAGTAGTTGCAGTATTTATCCATCTCAAAATACGATTAACAAAATAGGCCTCAAATGGATTTTGTATTGATTATCTCAATATTTGTTGGATCAACTGGATGAAGGTAATCAATATCTTACCCTATTTAAACCAGACATTATCCACTGGTCAATACGCCACTGGAATCTTGAGATATGAGGGAACTGCAGTGAAGGTGGGCCATAACTGTGCCGCGCAGCTGCTGCGTCGTCAAATATCTACACTCGTGTGTACATGTGTGTGCATGTATGGTGCTTGGTATGCAGACAGCGTCTTCGTAGTCCCACGCTGGCCTCTGTAGGTCAAACAATTACCACACATCAAGGAAGGCAATTGGGCATGACTAAAATATCATTGCCATGTGATTGTGTCCCTATGTTTGGGCTGCTAGAGCCTAATTTAACCCACTTTGTCCGTGCGATCGAGGAGAATTGAGGACACGCTCTCCAATTCTGGTGGGCCCCCCGAGCATTTCCTGCGAGTCTGACACGCGGCAGCTGGGCTGTAGACGCGCCGTCACTGGTCTCTTAGCCGGCCGAGTGGGAGATGTGGGGGTAATGAGCGAGAGAAGTTAGGCAGCAGGGAAGAACATGTAGCTGGAGGAAGAGTAGGGAAGTGTTACAGGAGACCTATTATGCTTCCCCCTTTCCCTTTAGTGTTTTATATGTTCCTGTGCATTTAAAAGATCTTGAAAGTTAAAAAAAAAAGAGGGAAAAAGCTCTAGAAGCTCCTCTCTCCCACAGAAAACACTGCTCCTGAAACGCATCATCAGTAGTCCCGCCTTTAATTCCTTGACTTTGTGAAATCACACGACATCAAGGAGTGGCATACTTGCATGTTTTTTTTTTGCTAGCTTCTAGTTTGGCACAGAGGAATTGTTAGGGTACAGCTGCTCTGTTGTTGTTAATGTTGCTGACTCAGGCATGTGTGAGCTGACCAATCAGAGCAGAGACAGGAGCTAAAACAGAGCGTTTCAGACAGAGGGGGAACACAGAGCTGCAGTACTGATGTGTGAACATTAAAGTCTGTCAAGCTATTCTAGAAATAACGCAGAATCAAATTATGTGTCTCCTTTAAATGCGACAGGGTGCAGAAACGTGAGGCCTTTCGAGTTAAGGCTCTGAGAATGAGTGCGTATTGACCAAGTGTCACATGATCGAATCATTGGTTTCCAGTCAGTGTTGTTGCTCTTTCCACTGGAGCCACTGTGCTTAGCAATAGAGTAGATTGGCATATATGCACAGGGACCGGGATAGAGGCAGGGGAGGAGGATGGTGGATGTTATTATCGAGGCTGCATTGATCTCTAGCTCTGGCTCCGAGCAGCATTCTCCATTTACTCCTTCATTATACAGTCTAATATTTTCCTGCCTTTAACCGCCACCCCTGGCCTTCATCTGCCTGCCTCTCTGTCTCAAACCCCCCCCCCCCCCAAAAACC
>CAEMYA010000205.1:3139014-3160890 GCA_903131615.1 Diplodus sargus
TTTTTAAAGAGCCAGGCAGCATGGGAGGGGCCCAGCAGCAGCAGCAGCAGCACAGTGGGCAACTACAGCGCAGCTCTCCAGTCTGCGCTATCCGACCGGCACAGTGAGTCAGCTGGAGAGAGACACAGAGAGAGAGAGAGAAGGCGCCGGCGAATGAATGAATGAATGAACGAACGAACGAATGAATGAGAGACAGAGGAGGAGAAGAAGAGGAGGAAAGAGCTGCAGGATTCTGGAGACAGAAAAGAAAAGAAAGAAAAGGGTGCTTCCTGTGAAGTCTGACACGGGGAGACGCCGAGGTGATCGGAGCAGCGCTTGTTGACGCATAATCCCACCCGCCCCGCTGGCACTGGGAGGGGGCAAATCTCGCCTGCCTAAACTCAAATCCTCCACAAGAGATTTACGGAGTGCGCCGCTGCTGTTGCCGCTGCGGGTCGAGCCACCTCCAAAGAAGACGTTTCCTACATTTTTATTTTTATTATTATTATTTTTTTGTACCACTTCTGCAGTTGCTCTGAGGCGATCGGGGACTATTTCGACGTTTTTTTCTTCTTCTCTTGGCTGGGGGGGTGGGAGAGATAATTACGCGTCGCTCATGATCAGGGTATCAAATCCCCACTGCGTCGCGGGTTTCTTGGATGCGCCCTAAGGTGCGGACAGGACCACCACCACCCTCACCACCACCACCTCCCTCACCATCACAGGTATTTCATCGCGATTTGCGTCGATTGCACCGGAGATCTGGAGCCATGACAGGCCCCCCGCTGGTCCCACAGCCCGCCTGCTGACGGTACCGGGCATGATGGGAGCAGGTCTGCCGCTTTCAGGATCCCGAACCAGCCGATTTATCAATGGAGGAGGAGAGTGACACCCGGAAAATCAACAACAGCTTCCTTCGCGACCACAACTATGCAACCGAAGGTATTTGGAGCGATGATGACCGGTGGGAGGGACAGGCTAGAGGGATGCTGATATCCCAACAAAAATAGGGAATATTTAAGTAAACGCAGCTATAACTCAGATATCATCTGCTATAAAGGATAAAACATCTATATATTCTTCTGTCTGGCCTCATAGGGATGTAATCTGGCCGCCACATAGTGCGTAAAGGTCAATTAAATCTCATTTAATCACCTATAAGCTGCTGTAGGAGTATTAGAGGAATATTCCAGTCATTTTTGTCACAAACATGGAGCTGGTAGGTTGGGCCCCTGGTGTCAGTAGCTGAAGATGATGATGATGATCATGATGATGATGATGATGAGAGGTGGCTTTCTCATCATGCCCTGCTATTTTAGGATCCTGACCAAGAGGAATCAGGGCTCTAATCTGTGCGGACTACACAGACTAAAGCCTCCTGTTCGGCTGCCTCGAGGTCTGGAGTCCATAAGCGAAAACATGTGACGATGCAGTCAGAAAATGATGGGAGAAATGTGTTTTCATCAGTCTGCCTCGACTTGTTGGAATAATCACACAGAGGCAGGGGAGGTGGCCTCATTTTTAAGAGGCTGGGTTGAAGTGTGGATCCCTCACACACAGCCACACAGCATGCATCTTTTACTGTACAAGCTCATAACTGAACAATAGCTTTTTTTTTTTTCTTCCTGCAGCCCCACAGATAGAAATGCTGCTCATCTTGTGTGTTTGTGTGTGTGTGTGTGTGTGTGTGTGTGTGTGTGTGTGTGTGTGCATATCCTCCTCACTGACCACTTACCAGCCTCTTGATTATCATCCTGTTTACTGTTTGAGGCTTAATAGTTCCCTCATGTTCCACCAATCAGCTCCACGTGTCCTCCGCAAGCCGCTCAGATCATTGATCAACACAAAACATTGATTTACAGGTAGAGAGGATATCATTAGTCTCATTAACCAGCTCGTTCCACATTTACTGATTGCGCAGATCGGTTATGGGCTTTAAACTCTTCTGATGTCATTAAGATAATGAAGGCTTGAGGGGCTTTTTGTTGGAACTGATCATGCTCATTAAAAACATACGTGTTCCATACAAGATACATTATTTAATTCAGTTCAAAATAGGAAACATTTAATTTTCTTCCTGCCCTTTGTAACAAATATGGCCTTAAAATAATATCACAATGTTCTTTGATAATATCCCGATACACAATATACATCTTGATCTGGTTAGAAATGGCTACAAAATCAAATATCGTAATTTGTATTTGTCAAAATACCTTGATATTGTGACAACATTGTGTGTTGGCTGTCTGTAGCTACCACTGAGGACACAGGCGTCATGTTCTCTATATTTTTCTGGGTCTTTGATTTAATATGATAATATACATGTTTACTGACACTAATACGCTCTGTGCAGTTCCTCCATGAACATTATTTGGACGTTATAAAGATTATTCTTGCATAGAAATACGTTTAAGAAGCTTTGAAGTAATAATCGGCCATCGCTTTTACTTACCTTCTGCTGAATCTCAAGGCTGGCACTGAAATTATTTCCGATATGATTATTGTTCCGGTCGAAATGCATCAAAATACAGAGATTTATACTTTAGTCTTCAGAGTGGTGAAGGTGGGGGGCATGAATTTAGTAATCCTAAATTTTCGGGTTACGGCCCTTCTGTTGGTACTAAGGGTACACAAAATATTAAGTAAATGAGACTTCTGATCAATAATCATCAGTATAGTGGATATAAAGACAAGGTGGGCCAAGGAAACGATAGTAGAACGAGTCGAACAGTCAGAACATTCACAAATGACCTCACTTTACTGTAGTTCAGCCTTAAAACCAGGAAAAGACGACAATAAAGCCACATCATGATATAATGATATCCAAATTATAGGATGATATATTGTCTCATATCACGCCAATGATATATATAGATATAATGCACAGTAACCTAGTAACAAATAGTTGATTGTTATTCATGACAACCATGATATTAAAAGAAAAACATTGTTATCGTGTTAATAAGACTCTCGTTTACGAGTTAATCTGTTTGCCTTTTCATTCATGTAATAACATGTAATTGTTCTTTGTGTACACTTTTTTTTTCAATGTATGCTTACAGACTCTTGCCGCATCCCCACACTCGTATTTTCAGGGTAATTTATTAGTCCGAAAAAGAGAGATGAAACATACGGTAAACAAAGGTAAAGATAGATTTGAGTTAAAGCTTCTTCTTCTTTTTTTTCCAATTTCTAGAGATATCGTGATTAAATTGTTATCGTGAACTAGTGGATGATCATGTTGTGAAAACTGATATTGTGACAGCGCCTTTAATCGTTCAGTTTGCAGCACTGCTTTATTGGCACTGTGGTCAGTTTTAATAATAGTCTCTGCAGCTCCGGGGCAGCCTGTTATTCCTTCACATTTCACCTCCCACATACCATGAGCCTTGGAAATAGAAAATCGGACAAAGACAAACACATTTAAACCTGAAATATGATGGAACTGGCCGATCCAATAATGGAACGCTAAAATAGCACGTCTCCACCAGATTTGAATAGACTGGAGGGCAGACAGGTTGTTGGAGGGTATGTGTGGCTGCAGGGTGCCTCAGGAGCTTCTTCAGCTCGGGTTACTGATCTCACTGCAGGTTAGAGGAGAGACAAAGTCGAGGCTTAAAATATGGCTGAGCATCATCGTTTCGCTCCGCTCCTGCATGTACAGATGATTCCCTGTCACCGCTAAACACACATTCACTGGTTCAGCACGAGAGGAAGTGAAGTGGGGGTGGGAGTGGGTGTGATGGATATCTTTGTTTCATGCGTGCGCTGAGATGAAAAACAGTAGGGGAGCTTCCTCTTCGAGCTCCTCACTCCTGTCGCACCGGTTCAGTCGGGAGAACGAGCGTGAGAGTCGCGCAGGGCGTAAAAACGCATCTCCTGAAAGCGAAAGCGACTGTCTGGTCTACGGCCCATCTGCTCTTTTCAGACGAGAAGTGTCGACTTTTGTTATTTTTTATGGCTCTAATTTATGACTGATCGTCACACCTCATATATCATGAATGAGTGTGTGTCTCCTTGTCTTCTAAGTGCTGTGATGTCAGCTTGCAGCCAAAGATCATATGGGCTGGTGTCTGGGTCCATCAGTTCAGACCACACACACACACACACACACACACACACACACACACACACACAGTCACACACAGGNNNNCACACACACACACATATATATACACACACACACACACACACACACACACACACACACACACACACACAGTCACACACAGGTCCTGGGTAGGGATTTCCCTCAGGCCATGCTTGCCCACATCAGCAGGACACTTTAATGATGTCACATTTTAATGATGTCACCGGTGCTGACCTTTGGTTCGCACCAATCCCACGCCTCACTGGGTCTGTGGGCGGATACATTGACGAGTGAGTGGAGCTGGTCGTCCGTAGTCGGGTGTGAAAGTCTTCGCAACCTAAAGGCGAAGTTTCCCGAGGCACCGTTGTCGTCTAGATGACAGAAAAATTGCATTACACAGTCTGATTTGCGTTCTCCGGGTGACACCTTGCTCATGGTGACAGGACGGATGGTTTTGTCTCTCACTGCCGCGCTGTTACGCTCCTCCAACATGGCTCTCGGTTGATTTTCACAATCGGCACCTTGGCTGGGTCTGTAATGGTCGAAATTGCCAAATAGCAGAGCACCACTTCGGGGTGTAAAAATGTAAATAGCTTCCCTCGCTGTGAGGCACGACCTAACCTAATGTCTGCTGCGGTATTGATTTCTGGTCCTTTACAATTTAGCCACCGGAACAATGACCTAAAGATCTATTGGTAGGACATGTAATCCCTTCCTCCTTCTCTCCCCTGCCCCCTCTTTCCCTCATCTTCTCTCCCTCTGAAGCAAGTACAAGCTTGCATGTGATGTGACCCCTCTAGCCCCGCTGAATACTGATGCAGTCCCGTAACAGAGAGCTCACAGCCTTTATTGCGGACGCTGATGAGAGCGGAGCAGCGGCCGGTTGCCTCTGCCAAGGCAAACGGCCTGGGGCCACACTTTAGGACCCCGGCATGAAAAGACTTAGCCCACCATACCCCCAGGTCCCATCCATTATTCACTACGAAACACTCAAAAAGGCCGAACCCCGCCTTAGCACATAGTGCAAGAAGGAGAATGTGTGTGTGTGTGTGTGTGTGTGTATGGGGGTGGAGACTGGTGCTTAATGGCAAGCTGTGAAGTTGGGGCAAGTCACACTCCTTATTCAGCAGCTGCTTTCATCCCCTGATTAGCTTCTTATTAAGTCTGCAGCTCCATGAAATTTTAATGAGAATTTATTAAAGAATACCCGTGGCGTGGCTACTGTAGCGCCATTAGAAATATATCCTGTTTCTTCGACCAGATTTAAAGGCGCCGCTGCGATACGTTCATCCGAGTCATTCGGCGGCGGCGGCTTCGCACTGCCAGCCTTGCAGGCGGAGCGGAGTCTGACCTTTCAGGACTTTATGATGGGATACATTTGTAAGTTTTGATAGCTTATTCCCGCGTCCTGACGAGGAAGCGGCGTCGCTCGGGAATCTTTCATGTTTTCGGTGATAAGGTGACTGTAGATACAGGGATTTTTTTTTTTTTTTACCGCGGCAGCCCCGTCTTCTTTGATTCACTACAGCAGCCTTGAAAAAACAGGAAGATGAAAGGGGATTGCACCAAAGCAACACAGACAGACAGACAGATAGATGGAGAGAGAGAGAGAGAGAGAGACAGCTTTTGTTTTGTTGCTGGATTATAATTCTATGCACCCCCCCACATCTCCCCCCCACCCACCCACCCCCCTGCTTTCCGAACCATCCCCCTTCCTGCATCTTCAATTTTCTAAGAGAATACCAAATAACAAGCATCTGAAATGATCCCTCTTGGTAGGCATCTCATTGCACGAGACCAGGAATCAATGGCTGATCTCACCCCTCTTCACCACTTCGTCTTCTCCTTTTTACTTGTTTCGTCCTGTCCCGTCCCGTGTTGTGTCTGTAGTCAGATGTGTGCCACGGCGACGTGTTAATGAAGTGTGAGAAGGGAGGCAGTAACACGTCTCGCCCGCTTCACCCTCGGCTCCCCGGAGCGAACGCACACACACACACACACACACACACACACGAAGACGAAAACACACACGCACACATTCTGTCTCACTCTCGAGGGGCTGATCCTGGAGAAACCAGGTTAATTAGCTTGTTCACTCCAGATCTTACAAAGAGTCATGCTCTTCTGATGAAGGGAGCCGCATTGTGCTCTGTTGCTTTGTGTGCTGCTAATAAAGCCTAATAAAGCCTTAATCACTATGGCGGGGTACCAAGCCACTAGGTAGCAGGGTTTATTCAAACATTTGATTGATCTCCATTGTCGCTGGAGTCGCCATCAGCTGCTCATTCAGCGCAGAAACGCCGCGGCGAAATTTGTGACGCGCGTTCCTGAAAAACACAAGCCCAGACTGACACACATCGTCGATAGAAGGAAGCAGAACGGGCCTGAATTATCCCCTCGGCCTGATCCTTTGACGCAGGCAGCTCAGCACAAGTGCGGTAATCCTCTCCCCTCCACGTCTAACAAAGCATTTACACGACACCGCGTCGCTCACGTCCCTCCCTCTACCTGGAATTACTGCACGGCACTTACGCAACTAGCTTTTTCCGTGCAGTCGTTTTGGGCCTGTGTCTGTCTTACACAACCCCTGCGACGCCACGGGATCAGTTTGTTTTTGTTTTGTTTTGTTTTTTTCACCAGTGACAGGATTATGTGTTGTCTAGAGGTTAGCCAGGGCGTTCCTATTTCGGTCTTTGCATGTGTCTGCGCCGACGAGACTCACTGTGCGAGCTTTAATTGACCTACTTGAGGCAACAAACCTCCCTTTTCCCGAGCCTTTCCCCTCCTCGGTCCTTTTAGTGGCCCTCTCTGTTCTGCGTGATAGATGTTGCATGCTCGGACGTCTATAAATACATTCAATATCCCCGCTCCCGACCCTGCGTCTCTGGCTCCTCGGGCTCAGGTTTTCATTCCAGAATCAATGCATATCTATGTTTCCATCCAGTTGGTTGGACTCCTGATTCCATATTGCATGCTGAAGGGCGGTTATTGAGGTTCAGATTGGTCGGCAGAAACCGATAACACCCGCGCCTGTTTTATTTCAGTCGTACGTACAGTTATACACACACACACACACACACGCACGCCTCACAGCAGCAGGCCAACAAGCTTGTGTGTGTTATTACCGGTGATGGATGTGTGTTATCTCGAGCATCCCCTCTGATGCATCAAGAAGCGCTGACCTGTCTGTGTCAGACCTGGCTGGCCACAGGATTTATGGGCTTCATCTGGTTATGGTCCGCTGATGAAGCCGTGTGTGTGCGCACGAGAGAGACAGAGATAAAGAGAGAGAGAGAGAGAGTGTGTGTGTAAGCACACATTTGATCAGGCGAGTCGCCAGCCGGCTGCTAAATCCACGCCACCTTGAACCTGCTGATGCTCACGTAATAAAAATCTGACCCCGGAAATTTAAAGCGGAGGCCACGCCCACCTGCGACGCTGCCGCTAATCGATTTGTTCCCAGTAATGATATTTTTCGTCTGAAAACATTTAAATGTAATGCTGTCGACTCGTTGGGTTTGAATACATTTGCATGCAGAAAAAAACTCATTTAGGGACGCATTCCATCATGTTCCGCAGAGTTTCGGCTTCGCTGGCTCTCCCCGATTCTTCATTCAGCGAGATGATTGAAGGACGTATCCGTGTGTAAACTCGTTAAATGGCATCCATCAATTACTGTTTCTCCTCAGTGGCTTAATGCGTTGATGATGAGGGGAGCGGAGAGGAAGGGAGGAGAGAGAACGTATGAAGGATAAAAAAAGAGAGAGAAGAGAAAAGCTTTGAATCAAGAAAGCTGACCGCTAAGCCGATTCCATTCGATTCACACCAGTGGCTTCGACTTGATGGTGTTTGGGAAAGACCATTGTCTGTGTGTGTGTGTGTCTGTGTGTGTGTGTATGTATGTGCGCTGAGGGGGGTTGTACCGCACATCTTTGCGCATACACGAGGACAATGCACGCAGATACAGCAAGCGAGATAAGTGCCGAATGAGAGATGTGTGTGCGACAAACAATATGGCGCGTCGGTGGGGCACTCCCCGGCTGTAATTAGGTCAGAGTGTGTCTTCTCTGTGGAACATTATTAGCTTCCAGATTCAAACATGATTAGGATTCGGCCCCGCCTCCTCGCGTCATTATAAACACATGGCCGTAAGAATCCCTCTGGCCTCGTCGCTGAATGAGGCTCTTCTCTTCGACAATTAAATGAAACAAGGGGAGAACACACACACTCACACACACACGTACGCACACATTCGCTCGAAGACATGACCGCTTAGTCATTTCCACCGTGCACGGCAGCTTTATGTGAAGCGATGAGCCCGTCTACAGGGACTCCATTGTCTGAAGTTGTGCGCTGCATCGAACTGCACACACTCCCTCAGATGCAGTAGCAGGTTTTCACTCCATTGCAGCACTCTCTCTCTCTCTCTCTCTCTCACTCTCTCTCTCTGTCTGCTGAATTACAGCTAGCATCAGCAACTAAAGTCTGAGAGCTATTGGCACACGCGCACACATATACACCCCTCCGACTGCCGCTAGAGATGGAAACGGTCTCCATAGCAACATTCCCCTCTCCTGTTTAGCGCTCCGCCAGTAGCAGGTCCACAGAGGGCGTGGGGGGTACAAAACAACAAGCTCTCACTCTCTTTTCCTCTCTCTGTGTAATATTATTGTCACTATTAAATAGACCTTTCGCTCTGGCGTGTGTTTGCATGTGTGTGTGTGTGTACGACAGACATTATGCTGTTGCCTTTTTAGCCCGGGGCTGTATAATAATTACAGTCACCATTAGCCTCTTCTAAATCCAGGCAGATGTATGTCTTTGAGGAGAAGAGGAAAAGCTACCTTAAGGGTAGGTTGTCTGTTATTTACTTTTTGGCGAAACTGTAGCTGTGCAGAGTCACTGGGAGATGTTGGCGATGGGTTAAGGTTAGATAAATGAAGGAGATGCGTTAGGGTTAGAGAAACGACGGCGATGGCTCAGGGGTTCGAGAAGCGTTGGCAATGGGTCAGGGTTAGAGAAACATTGCCAGTGGGTCAGGCTTAAGGACACGTTGGCAGTGGGTTAAGATCAGATAAACGCTGGGGATGGCTCAGGGGTTGGAGAAATCATGGAGATGGGTCGGGGGTTTGAGAAACGTCGGCGATCGAGTATGAAGCGAGCAATTCTCTCCTTTTGCTGTTACATTTTTACCACACACCCCATAAAAGGAGCGTGGTTTAAAGGGTTCATGACTGTGTTTTTTAATGAAGGAGCAGGAGAGTCACTGAGCAGCACGGGGTCTCTCAGCCAGGAGGAGAGAGATGAATGGCGTTATTAGCGTGGCGGCGGCAGCGTCCTCAGGAAAGCAGGAGTGAAATTAAATGACACAGATTGGCTCACTTCAATCAGACGAGGGGCTGAATTGGTTGATATCATGCAGTGAGTCATTGAGTGGCTTCTCCTAACCCATATTTCACCACGCTGGGGTCTCTGTGCCGTAGAGTCCTCTACGGGTTCGTCACAAGATTTTCCTTCCATTCTTCCCCTGACAATGTCGTCGACAAGTAACTCTACCAGATGTCTCTGAATTCTTTCTGTTTGTCTGACTGATACCTTGACAGCTTTGTGCAGGACCACGCTGACATTTTCTCTCCCCCTCTCTACTCTGCTTCCTGTGTTGCAGCTGACATTATCTCAACGGTCGAGTTTAACTCATCGGGGGAGCTGTTGGCCACCGGGGATAAAGGAGGCAGAGTGGTTGTCTTCCAGAGGGAGCAGGAGGTAGGAAATGCCAACAATGCAACACTAATTATGCTGCCCTTCTGCTGAAAGGATTTGACAGCCTTGGAACACTACAGCAGGATTGTTTGCTTTCTTTTAGCGGTATATTTGAAAAAGGATTGCAAGACGGAAATTCAGCTGGAAATCTCTTGAAAACCACAAGCAAAAAAAAATCTCCCGATAAGCTTTGGTGCGGCCATGATAATGGAACAATACAACGTGGAGAGGCATTGTTTATCTTTTTCTTCTGAATCCCAATTGAAATGAAAGGTTTCTAATGGCACCAATTATTTCAGGCTGAATTACAGAGAATCAGTGCAAACGGTGCTCTGCTAATCTTGATTGTCACATTTCATTTAATGGGGCAACCACAAAAATATAGCATTTTAAAAATAAATGTTGATTAAATGTAAATTGTCAATTGTGATGCTACACGAATCATATACTGTGGCTTCAATTAAGTGCTAAAGAAGCAAATAACTAGACCGGAGCACTGAGTAGATTGTATAAGTCCACTAAGGCCCAACAGTCCCCTTAGATTCAATCAATTATGAAAATTGATGGCCCTGTATCACTCTGAATTCTAAAACCACCCATAAATGCTCGACCATAATTTAAGATAATCAGATCTAGGATCTACATCAACCTGTACTCACTCATAAATACCAGCAACCTGAACCTACCTGGTCCACACAAAAAGTTAATTCAGTCTATTCTGGGCCGAGACCCATCCTGTATCAAATTCTTGTAGAAATTCATTCTGTAGTTTTTATATAATCCTGTTGACAAACCAACCAACCAAATAAAAACTGCACCGGCTGAAAACACAGCCCCCTTGGTGGAGGTACAAAATATTCACAAGTCATACATAGTGTGAAAACACTGTAAACTGGTTGCTAATGGTATGCACATAACAAGTTTGCTGTTCTTAAGTTTTCTTTAATGGGGTTTTAGCCATTAAATTCCAGGACTCGCCTCCACGTGTGCAGATTTCCCCTGACATTATTTTGCAGGGGTGCTGCCACTTCATTCTGGGCTTAGCAGCTTCTAAGATGATTGTGGTTGCTTTAAAATAAATCCAAACAAGGCAGAGCATTTTTAAAAAAAATCTTATATGGGAATGATAATGGGTGCAGCCAGACCTTTTGTGCTGTGGAGATACAGATGGGGGTGCCATTATTTTGGAGGTACAGTATCTAGACATTTATGGGGAGATGTACATTTGCACCAGGGTGATTTTTGCTCAAATATTGGACATTATGTGGACATTAGTATTTTAAGTGATTATAACAAAGTGGTGTCAACCAATATTTAACCTTCTAGTCTCACCATGTCTCTCGTCCTCTCCGTCTCCGGCAGAGTAAGAGCCAGCCCCAGCGTCGAGGGGAGTACAATGTTTACAGCACATTCCAGAGCCACGAGCCGGAGTTTGACTACCTGAAGAGTTTGGAGATTGAGGAGAAGATCAACAAGATCAAATGGCTTCCTCAGCAGAATGCCGCCTACTTCCTGCTGTCCACCAACGGTCAGTCTGTCAGCCAAGTTAGCTAACCCTGCTAACGTAGAAGCAACAGAAAGGGCAAAGCGGTCCAAAAACACATAGACCTGTCATGAGAGTGTGTTTAAAAATGGGCTCCGTGTTGTTGTTAATGACTAACGGTGTCAGCTAAAGGCATGATTTATTGCTCACACTGCAGAATGGACAGATATACAGCTGATGTAACAGGAGACGTTATTATTATCACATGAAAATGTCTTTTTGACTATCGGTGTGAACGCTTGGCTGAGCAAGTGCCACCAGCAGAAGCGTCTCAGATTGAGAAGTTCATGCATGGCTGCCACAGCAGGAACACACACATACACACACACATATATCAAAGCATGTGCCACCAAACACTCAGACACACACACACACACACACACACACACACACACACACACACACACACACATCAGCGGAGAGACGTCTTGCAGATTGTGGACTTCATGCATGGCTGCTACAGAAGTGCTAGCGGTGGCTGGAGCAGATGGCGGCGGGTCCTGTGGAGATGGCCTCGCTGCTCCGACACCAATATTCACAGCGGAAATTAAAAGAAAAAAAAAAACATCAACCCAACTGCTGCCGCCATCCCCCTTCACTAGACCGACAAGATGAGATGTAACTGGTGTTTGTGTGAAGCAGAATTGAAAAGGCGCCCAGATGGCTTTTTCAGGCGGAGCGTACACTGCAGCGGGGAAATGTAGTCAAGTTGTAGATTGATATCAGTGACATCAGAATGTTCACAGGAGCCGCCATTCATCATTCCCGCTGGCTCCTGCCCAGCTACATGCCAGATTGGCCGCCCAACCCCCCGCATCCATCTTGTATGTGAGATTCACTGTAGTGAGCCGTGATCTAACTGTATGTTGTGCGTCTGTGTGTGTTTGTCTGATGTATCCACCCCAGACAAGACAGTGAAGCTGTGGAAAATCAGTGAGAGAGACAAGCGTCCGGAGGGCTACAACCTGAAGGATGAGGACGGACGGATCAGAAACCCGTCGACCATCACGTCGCTGCGGGTGAGAGGTCACACAACACCAACAGGTCTAACACCACCCAAAATGTCACACTGAGTCAGGTTACAGCTCTGCGTCCTGTCGCGCTGGTGTATGAAAATTGTACTGCTCTGGCTGCGGGTCAAACAGCAGGTCATGATCGGAACAGACACAAAAACAAAACATTTCTAACTGCAGCCTCGGGCCTCTTCTAAGTAGAAAATGGGAGCGTATAATATGTTAATTTGATATAAACGTGAAATATGAAAACATAAAGCAACAATTTCCATGAATATTTAATCAAAATGGGTGATTTAAAATCCCCAAAGTGCACTATGAACTACAGTGCTGTCAAAGTCATCATGCTTCCAATGCTGATGTATGTTTAAGCGCTCCAGTGGTCTTTATTGCATGTTCACCACACACTGTAGAAAACAATCCCCCAGTGATTTCAAAAAGAACAGTCTAAATGATTTCGTTTTTCACAGAATACGTTTTATGTTATGATCTATAAGTCATCTATTTTTGTCTTATTATCTTGTCTAATATTGTCTTATTTTGTAGACATTTGCAAGAGCATATTTTCAATTAAATATGCCAGACACGTGGTATTTAAGGGTTTAACATTGAGGAAATGCCAAGATATTGATGTTTCATGTTTGAGATGGTAAATATAAAGTGAGAGCAAACAGCCTGTGGACAGAAAATTAAGAAGTAGTGTGCCCCACCACATGTAACAAAATCCACCCACCAGCGTGTTTAAAGTTCACAAATAAAAATTTAGAATAAAAGTAGATAGTACTAGTTCTAGTTAGCACTAGTGGTGTGCTAACTTGTAAAGCTGTGTTACCTCATACGACAAAGAGAGAGAGCTGCTTGTGCTAGCTTTATTAGATATGAAGCTAGAGCGAATGGCTGGTTAGCATAGCTTAGCATGATGACTGAATACAAGAAAACGGATAGTCTTAACCCCACTGAAGGGAACAAAACCTGCCCAACAAAATAGAAAAAAAATGAAACTTGTGAATTACATTTTTTTTTATTCGGTCCTGCTAAAACAAACTAGATATAGTGTGCTGACTAGTGAGCTGTAGGTGAATATTTTTACTTTTAGAGAGAGCTAGGCTAACTGTTTCACTTTGTTTTCAGCCTTTAAGCTAACCAACTATCATAATGACTGGTATATGAGTGGTATATTGTCGTTCAGCTCTTGGCAAGAAAGTGAAAATGTTTCTCAAAATCTAAAACCCTCCTTTAAAGGGCACAGCTGTTCAGAACAATGACCAAGAAGAGAAACAGTATTTGAATTTGAAGGCTAAAGGTGACAAAGATTTGGATGTATCTGTCTTCCAAGAAAGACATTTTGACTTCGTTGCAAAAGCGCAAGTGTTACTAACAGCGTAATGGCTTCTCTCTGTTCCAGCGTCCCTGTAAGTCAGGACAATGTGTCACTGAACCGGCATTTAGTGCCGCTAAATGGAATTCAGCCATCATTCATTTAATATAATTAACACCTGTGCTCTTCGGACTGTGACACGTCAAAATGTTTTTCTGTGACAAAAGGTCTACCTTCAGGTTTGCACTGCGAGCAGTCTGAAGGCTGAATAAGAGCAGCTGAGTTAAGCTGATTAACGCAAAATATAGCATTCAGCCATTGTACCATGATAGCCTTTAATCCTCCCTGAACTTCTAAGAAACACACACTGACACTGATACACACATTAATATATCTATATATATATGCTCACTCAGCTTACTTTGTACTGATGAACAACACTAGCAAACACACAATCACTGAGCAAATTTGAAGTTACACTGGCGGAAGAAAGTGAGAATGAGTGATCGATATGTGCACTGAGGTGAAGACCATGAAGGGATCATCCTCTCCGCCCCCCTCCCCTCTCTCAGTCTTATCACCCCACTACCTCTTTAATTTTCACACAAAGCAGGCAGGCACGTACGACTGTGTGTGTGTGTGTGTGTGTGTGTGCGTGTGTGCGTGCGTGCGTGCGTGTCTGCCATAGTAGATTAATGCTGTGTTCAGTGTGTCTGTCCCTCTTTGTCTGGCTGGCCAGGGGATCATAGCAACCTGGAGGACAGGCCGGGACTGTGGCAATCCTGTTTAGGGGCTGTGAAATGTGCGCAGGGGGCGAAAGTAGAGGAGGAAAGGAAGGGCTTAGAGAAATCACTCCAAATTATAGCCCCCAGAAAAAAAACATACGATAAATACTCCTCATTGTGTTATGTGAAGTCTTTCATTCAGTTTGTCCTCAAAACACAAACTATGTCCTTTCTGTGCTGCTTTAAAAGAGGAAACACCTTACACATTCTGTGTTGTGAATACATTGAAAGAGTATTTATCACTTTTTAAGCAAATACATCTTGATTTTGTTGTTTTACATACGGTGAGGAGGAGAGTATATGGGGTCATTTGGAGCATGCTGAACAGTGTAGCTGTCAGTGTTGGGGGTTATGGGTTAATACGGTCTGTGTCTCTCTGGACAGCTAGTGAAAGACATGGAAATGAAGTGACACCCATGGAGATACAGCAGCCTGCTGGGCTGCCATGTCTCTCTGTCAGTGCCAGCAACGGACGATAGAAAAAGGGAAGAAGCAGTCGATTTGTTCTCCTCTCTCCCTCCCCTCCCTTCTCTCTTTGTCTGGGTTTTATCTGGCCAACGGGGGGCTGCTTGCAGACTGGTGCTGGGTGTCTTTGAAGCCCGAGCAGTACTGTGCTTGTGTGTGTGTGTGTGTGTGTGTGTATGTGTGTGTGAGCTGGTCTTAATTCGGCAGAGTTCAGTTATCATTCCTCAGCAGGGCCTAGCGATGCCCTCGGGCCATCTCTCTTTCTCTCACACAAACAAGAGAACGGGGGGAACTTCTTCAACACTGACGGAGAGCGAGGGAGAGCAAGAGGGAGGGAGGGAGTGAGGCGTGATCACTGAGTAGCCGTGTAGCCAAAGATATTCGCATTCTGATTGAACCGGCTCATCAAACGGCCCCGGAGCCCCTCAGTCGCTGTCTCTGTTTCATTAAGATTTGTGGAGTAAATGTCAGACGAATCCCTGGAGTCATCTAGCTGTGACACACACACACACACACACACACACACACACAAACTGCATGCACACAAGCAAGCACGTGTATGCACATTCACACATACACGATAAATATCTGAGGGGGCCTCTAGGAGAGCAGCATCAAAGTGCACAAAATGTTGTGTTACGCAACACATCAAAGCCTTCGAGATGTTTCCTTCTGGTCTTTCTCTCTAACCGACCCGTCTTTCGCCAATAGGTGCCGGTGCTGCAGCCGATGGACTTGATGGTGGAGGCGACAGCCAGGCGTGTGTTCAGCAACGCCCACACCTACCACATCAACTCCATCTCCGTCAACTCCGACCTGCAGACGTTCATCTCCACGGACGACCTCAGGGTGAACCTGTGGAACCTGGAGATCACCGATCGCAGCTTCAGTATCCTCTGACTCGGGCTCTGTTGTTAGTGATTCGTCAGTGATCTGTTCCTCCCAGCGTTGCGTGAAGCTGTGCTAAATATCCACGGTAGCTGTCTGAAAGTTGTTCCTTAGCGAGCGTCTCTCAGACATTGTGGACATCAAGCCGGCCAACATGGAGGAGCTGACGGAGGTGATCACCTCAGCGGAGTTTCATCCCCAGCATTGTCACACCTTCGCCTACAGCAGCAGCAAGGGCTCAATACGCCTGTGTGACATGAGACAGGCTGCGCTCTGCGACAAACACTGCAAATGTGAGTATCAACAGAGTGCATCATGGGAAATGTGACAAAGAAAGAAGCCAATACTTATCTTTATAGATTTCTTCTTCTTCTCCTTTCCGCGGTACTTCATTCCTCCAGCAAAATATTATCACTGTTTTTGACCAGACATCAAAAAATGCTATAAACTTAAGAGTTAGCATGATCATTACACAATTTATTAATTCACTTAACAAATTAATTGACATGTAATTTGTATACTATTTTCAGTTTTTCTTCTGGTTATGATGTTGTTTTCATTTTAAGTATAGGGTCCGCAACAACTGGTAATAACAAAATGACATTTACTCACTTAATTAACATCCAATCGTCTCTCACATCTCATGTCTTTAGTGAATAATTATTTATAAAATGGAATAAAAAAAAACATGATCAGAACCCCAATAATCTCTGAAAAAGGCATTTTTACTTTGATTAGCTTTAAACAAGTGAAGAGTCCTGTAGGTTTAACTTTGTAAACTTGTGACAACATGAGAATGATAGAACGAGGAAAGCAAAAAGAAATATGCACACACACAACATGGGAGCAAATCAGCAGTCAGTGTTTCTGCTTCAGCTCCACCTT
Source organism: Diplodus sargus (assembly GCA_903131615.1). Classification (NCBI taxonomy): domain Eukaryota; kingdom Metazoa; phylum Chordata; class Actinopteri; order Spariformes; family Sparidae; genus Diplodus; species Diplodus sargus. The sequence goes on from CAEMYA010000205.1 coordinate 3,155,741, forward strand.
TGTGTTTCTTTGCGCGCTCCCTCCTGCTCAATATGCCACGATTGATAACCCATCAATAATTCTCTCTGTGTGTCTCAAACAATGATTGGCCTTTTCTGAAGCTTAACACGGCACACATACACTTTGGATGAATGAATAATGAATACATTGACATTTTCGCTGGAAAAATCAATGGCTTAAGAGCAATCGCATTAGTCCCTCATGGACACACCTTGTTGTTCAATAATGTCACTCATTTCCTTCAGACATATTGATGCGTTCGCTGGACCGTGAGGCTGACACGGCCTGTTGAATTTTCACGTCTGTTTGAGGGGCTGAGAAAAGGAGAAACATTTTGAGTTTGGAGTAAAATTGAAGCTGTAGCGTTCACAGCAATGCTCTGATTGTTTGATATTGACATGTGCGTGCCTTTACTTGACAGCTGCTTGCGGTACACACACACACACACACACACACACACACACACACCCTCGCAGAGCAGGCAGGTGCTCTCGTTAGCCTCGGGACAGGTCTGTTGATAGCGACCTACTGTCTCACTGCATGAACGCGGATGGCTCAGAGCGATGCATAATGCCCTCCCTCCCACACACACACACACAACTTTGTGAAGCCTCTACCTTAACAACACAAACACACACACATTCTACCTGCAAATCTGGGAGGATGGATGGATAGTAAGGGGAGGATTGCCAAAGCGTTGAGCCCCAGGACAGAGAGAGGGGGACCAAACAGCCCCCATGCTGACTCCCCGGGGACCCTATTATACAATGGGAGGGAGGGCAGGGACACACACACATGCATATAAACATGCGCACACACTCGTACACAAACACTTATTCATTGACACACACACACACACACACACAAATCCAGCAGGGCTCAAATGGGCCCAACACTTTGACATTGATTTGTTTTTCTTATCCCTCCCTCATCCCCCCAATTTTTCATCTCTCACGCCGCATCCCTTGTTAGACTCCCCATCGGCACATCACAGAGCCTCAGCTGAGGAGGAGGAGGAAGAGGAGGGGAGGGGAGGGGAGGGGGCATATTTGGAAAGATGGAGAGGAGAGAGAGAGGGGAGGGAGGAAAGGCGGAGGAGGAACAATAACTTGACAGCTAACGATGGAATGCCTGGCTCTTATCCCCAGCGTGCTGGCCTGCACACAGATCAGCAGCTGCCAGAATCAATATGAATCATAACCAATATTTACCCAGCATGCTGACCCATGACTGCCTCCCTAAACACACAGAGAAATAACGCTGTGAGGAGATGCAGCTGCTGCAGCAAAACCCCGCATCCACTGCTTACCGTTCAGTAATGACGGCCCCCACCAGCCTCAACAAAATGCGCTCTGTTATTTCACACCGTGAATGATTAAAAGACTTGGAGGAGGAAAAACGTCTCTCTGAAGCGGCGACCTCCTACAGTGTAGAATGCGTTCGCTGTGTCAGAAGATAACCGCTCTTTGTTTTTGTTTTTTTTTCTGCTGTCGTAGACTTCGAGGAGCCAGAGGATCCCTCCACGCGCTCCTTCTTCTCTGAAATCATCTCATCCATCTCTGACGTGAAGTTCAGCCACAACGGGCGCTACCTGATGACAAGGGACTACCTCACTGTCAAGGTGTGGGATCTTCAAATGGAGAACAAACCGCTAGAGACGTACCAGGTGAGCTGTCTTCCGTCATGCTTTTATGTGCCTGCTGGAGAGCTTGAAGGCTCCAAAGATAATTCTGGTGGATCAAATCAAAATGTATTGATTTCAGACTAATCACTCAACGTAATCCTGTTTCACCGTCACCCTGCCCATCTGTAACTGTGTCATCTCCAGCGATGACCCCAGGAGGGCTTATTGAGCCGACTGTCCGTAAAAAGACAGATAGCAGCGCTGCTGATGCAACCTGAAGGGCAAAACCTCCCACTGTGTGGTCACCGGGGTCAGATCCACACTGTCTGATCAGGGGGAAGCCATCTTAGGGGCAGGTCATGATTGATAAGGCCAACAGCTGGGCTCAAGGGATTCTCCTTCAAATTCCAGCTCCGCCTCCACCTGCTACCTTAGCATCTTAGCGTAGGTCACCAGGTCTGGAGGGATTACTGAAAGTAGAGCATATGGCAGCGCAGCTTATGGATGTATGACGAACTTTAGATGCTCGGAAAGTGCGACAATAATCCACCAGCTGCTTCAGACTTTCACGATTTGTTTATCTTTCAGGTTCACGACTATTTACGTGGCAAGCTTTGTTCTCTGTATGAGAATGACTGCATCTTTGACAAGTTTGAGTGTGTTTGGAATGGATCGGACAGGTAAAGATCTATTTCTTATTCATCCATGCACCCATCCATGCATCTATCCATGTTGTCTCAATAACCCTTCGCTCTGCTCTGCTCCCCCCTCAGCGTCATAATGACCGGCTCCTATAACAACTTCTTCCGAATGTTTGACCGTAACACTAAACGTGACGTCACACTGGAAGCATCCAGGGAGAACAGCAAACCCAGAGCCATTCTCAAGCCTCGAAAGGTACGGCACTGCTCATCAGCACAAGTGACCTGACATCTGGAAGCCCTGTGTGTGTTTTATGAATCGCTAATAGTGAGAAACACCTTTGGGGCCTCTCGATGGCTTCAAATTTGTATTTTTAAATATCCTGATGACTCAGAATAAGCTACAATATGGTTGATTATGACCTCAAAAATGTACATAAAAATACCACTGCACAGACCATATTCACACGGCGGCCATTTTCCTCTGACATCAAAATCTAGGTTGGGAAGCTATAATGTTGTACTGCTGTGTTCAAGGGTGCAAGTCATGTAAACGTAGGCAATCTGAGAAATTGTTGTCATTGCACAGCCTCCTGATTGATTAGCAACTGTAACGCCAATGAATAGTTTAATCTAGAGGGACATCGGACCGTATCAGACCTTTAGACAACAGTAATGTTAGCATTCAATCGGATTGTAGCTAACATTACTGTCTGATACTGTTTTGATGTGATACGATTAGGCAAGGTGTAAATTATCTAAGAAATATTATCAACACATCCTGGAGACATTTGTCTAAACCAGGAAGTGAAACACACATGATGTAATCAATTGACAATGTTAGCTAGGAAGTTGATGAATGCTAACACCAGTTAACAGGCTATCAAATGTGTTTTTTACCCTGAAATGTGGCTGAATGTGCCTCCAGATGTTCACTATCCATCATCATGTTTAATGATGACAAGTTGCCAGATTACCTACATTTATACTACTTTCAACCTGGAACACAGCAGCATAATATTATCAAATGAATTAAGTTTCCCATCCTAAACATCACATGGGGGGAAATTAGCCATAATGTTAATCAGGTCTACTGGGTCTGAATTCTTTCGCCAAGACCCATACATTATTCCCCGAGAAATTCATGAAAATGTTAAAAACCTCCATCCAAGTTTCGTGTAAAGCTGTTCAGTACTTATTGTGTAATCCTGCTCACAAACCAACAGATGGACACACTTCCTTGGCTGAGGTTATGAATAGAATAAATGGCTCGATAAACATGTGCAAAGCAAACTAAGTGATCAAATGATCATTAAAGCTGCACAAATCAATATTTTCACATGAAGATATGGGTCAAATTACTACCTTTATCATGAAAGGAGTACCTCAAAATAGCAAATCCATAGATAATTACCACCTGAATCTGATGTTTCTTTCAGCTTTCTGGGGCATTTTAGCATCTTTCAGCTCATTATTTTGGTTTTTGGTTGACTCTCACCTCTCTGAACAACCTCAAAAAAAGGAAAAAAAAGAATCGCTCTGACAAACCAGCTGAATGGTACAAAGAATAACAAACAGCAGACAAACAAATTTAGTAACTGGCTGGTGCATTTAGCAGCTAAAAGCAAAATTAATAGAATTCAACAGATCTCACTGTGTATATCACACTCACTTGTTGGGTGGTCTGAATCACGACTCAGATGAATACTAATGTTCCTTCGTGTCTCCTGGATCTGTAAATTGGCAGCTGTTCGCTAACACATTCGTCAACTTTATGATTCAATATAATATGTCAGTTTGTGTTTGACAGCTTGTTCGAGCAAATTACTGCTTTAAAAACTGTGAACAAATCCTAACTGCTCTTCATCCCTTCTGCCACCCTCCAGGTGTGTGTAGGTGGGAAGCGTCGTAAGGATGAGATCAGTGTTGACAGCCTGGACTTCAGCAAAAAGATCCTTCACACTACGTGGCACCCGCATGAGAACATCATCGCTGTAGCGGCCACCAACAACCTCTACATCTTTCAAGACAAGGTCAACTAACGGGCGGTCTGCCCCCCGCTGACCCCCCACACACACGGGAGGTGTGGGTTGGAGAAAGAGCGAGATGGAGCCCTTATCTACATCCTTCTCCTCCTCCCCCCTGTGTCTTGTTGCTGCCGGTCTTGAATTTCGCTGCAGAGATGAATATCCAGTGACTCAACTTTGGGAAGTGAGACAACCTGGATACAACTTCGAGGAAAAAAAAAAAAAGCTCCTCAAAAATCAAGGATGGACTTTCATTCTTCAATTTGACTTCTCATTTAATTTATTTCAGCCACGCGGACACCTGGAGAAGAAAGTGAATCCTGTGCATTTATGCAACAAGGGGATTGCTGCATGAGTACCATGATGTAGCAGCCCTCTGCGCCGCGAAGAAAGGGGCACACTGAACATAAAGTAGAGCACACAGACAGAAACCTAGCTTACATGATGGTGGCTCATTGTCATGTAGCAACAGTGCCCCCTCTCGTTCAATCTGCTCATGCAACAGTGCATGTGATCGACCCCGCGGCCTCTAACTGAGGCAGAGTCTCGGACTGTGCAGAGTTCCTACAAATGAGGAAGAGACTGTTAATCTGTGACCCCACAAACTGAGAGTTTTTCTCTGCCTGTGACACAACGTGGTCAGTCTTTCTAGTACCAATTGTGTGTCTCCCTCACCCGGTGAGACTGCTGTAGTCTGTAATGTGAATGAAGCCCTTCCAGGCTGTGTCAATGGTTTTATTTAACGCTGTTGTTTTATTGAGTCCTTCTCTCGGTCGATGAGTCTGTTTAGAAGCTGTGGTGCCTTCTTTTGGTATGTGGGGGTTTGATGTAGTGGGAGCGGGAGGGACGGGGGGGAGG